>CACRXP010000001.1:3930776-3944066 GCA_902702965.1 Spirometra erinaceieuropaei
CTGAAACACGCATTTACGGCTAGGGGAAAACCGACCAAGCACGTTCATGCTCTTTCGAGAGCATTCAAAGCTTCCGTTTCGCTGGCTGTATGTTTCAGGCCCTACGCACATGATTTTCTCCCGTTGCAGTAGATCGGTAGCACCAAGCGCGTTCATGCTCTCGCGAGGGTACAATTCGGTTTTAAAAAACTTTTCCAGTTTCCGAATAATTTTGAACCTGGCCTGCCCTTACGCTTGCATTCGGGGTTTCCAACCTACAAGCTGTATATTTTCCGTGTATGGAAAATCATACACTTCTATACGGTATTAAAATATGACCATATGGAATTCATAAAATGCAGCAGTAAGTACTAGCTATATTGTAAACTTTACTATCAACATTAGTAAATGCAGAGACACACGGTTTTATGAACGGGCATTTAACGGTCTTGAAAAGTCTCATAATTAGACACTTTTTAAAAACCGATTTACACCCTTCCTTCAAGTATAAAATTTGCATATGTAATTTTCTACCAAATGAGTTGAAGAATGAGTATTTTCATGCATGTTTTCTATGAAATATATTTGAATATATAAGGGCATAGAAGAGCAATGAGAAAAATTCTCGCTTCTTAAGTAGCCATTTTTACAGGATATAGTTTTTGCGGGCGACCGGTAAGGACTTCGTTCAAAAGTCGGCATCCTGATGTAACTTAAACGTCTTGGGATTATGTTGCACGGTGATCAATATTGCAACTGTACTCAAATAATCTTTTCGAGTCGAAAACGCATTTCAGAATTTCGGTTAACCTTTTACGAGCTAGCATATATACTGTAGTGGTGGTAGTAGTAGTAGTAGTAGTAGTAGTAGTGGTAGTAGTAGTAGTAGTAGTAGTAGTAGTAGTAGTAGTAGTAGCTGTAGTGGTAGTAGTAGCTGTAGTGGCAGTAGTAGCTGTAGTAGCAGTAGTAGTAGTAGTAGTGGTAGTAGTAGTAGTAGTAACAGCTTCAGTTACAGGATGCTGTAGGTTGAAATGGCCATCAACTCCCACCTCATACGTAGTGCACCTGTCTATGACCTTACTGCATAGCCGCGTTCTGTTGGCGCAAACCCTGACAAGAATTGTTTTCTGAGGCTTGTGACCTCTCAATGCCGCTGTGGCTATCGGCGAGAACTACGTCCTTCACCGCTCTCATTCTCTCTCTCTCCCTAGGTATTGGTACCTCAGCCTGATCGCCTGTTTTCACAACGAGACGACCTGTGAGTGGGAGACCTCTGCACTACCACGACCGGGCAGCCAGTCGGCTGAGAGCCAACTGGCCTGTAATGACACCAGCTTATCTCTGGAAAACGCCACCGCATCCCTGGTGTCGTCTCAGAAGCAGTTATGTCTTCCCATGACCATAGACTATGACATTTGGTTGGTGAACGGAGTTCCGAGCCTGCAGGACTACTACCGTTTTGAGCATCAGTTCTCCTTCGAAGATCATGATATCTTCGAGATGTATCTCGTCTTTTGTCTGCTGTACCTCTTCCTCTCCGTCATATTCCACGTCAGTCAACCTTTTTCCAATCATTTTTCTGGCTTTTCTTGTTCTTTTAGAAATTCTTGTCGCTCTCCCTCCTTACGCAACGTGCCTTTCACCCTTAACGTTGTTCGGTAGCACTTAACCTTGCTGTCGGGAGTTGATGCGCACCAGTTACAGCGAAATTTTGCTGCCTCTCGACCCCTGACTCTCGTCCATTGTTGCACAAGGGACTGGTTTCGTCCACGAATTCACATGAAACAGGTTCACTTCGTTGTCGATCAGTCTGAGAAGATGAAAATGCAAGGCCTCACTTACTTCGCACCAGAATATGGAGCAGCCCTGCAACTGTGAGCTAGACTATCTTATATAGGTCTTCCGTGGTATAATGCCTTAGTTCTTCTCCGGAAATATGGCCGAGCGAGTACCTATTGCCCCCCCCCCCCCGCTATGCGACCGCTTCCGAGGGCTCTAGCTGGAATACCTTGTTCTGTCAGATAGATGAACGGTTGAGAACACGTGTGTTCGCAGTTCATTGGCTAGAGGGCTGAACTTTGTCTCGTTGCTATACGACCGACTGTAATCGTAGTGTCGGATCTTTGCGGCCTCACAGTGAGATGCGACTAGTTGGTGACTACGACGGGACGTCGGTCGGAAATGGCCATCCCGGCAACACTCACTTTCTTCAGCATCCCTAGCTCCAGAGACGGCAACTTGCTAAGGACCCAAACAATTTTTATTAAGCCGACATGGTGGAATTATATGGCTTATTTTATGGGCTTTTAACTCACCACTGTGCCGAAGGAAATCTTCAAACTATCTACTGCCTATCCTTCCACTCCTCTTTACATCAATGCTGTGCCTAGTTACCAGACGACTGCCTCACGGTTCTCTAAATCAACATTGGTCGAATCCAGTCTTCTCTGGCACAGTACTTGTCAGAGTCAGTTTGCCCGGAAAGATGATTAGCTTTTGTAACTTATAGTTACGATCTGTAGAACTTCAAAAACGGGAAGTGTTTAAACGCCCTCCATCCCTCATAGATGCCTACAAACTGAAGTGAAGCTTATCACCTCTTGGCTAGCTTACTTTGACGTTTGCCGTTGTACAGGCATCCGTGTCTCTGGTTTTTGTCAAATTAGTGTCGTCCTTCGCCACGGCTAAATGATGCCACAGTGGGGTCTGAAAGCGTGATTTACCAACCAGTTATTAGTCAAATTAATCCTGTTAGCGACTGTGAAGCCATCCTACTGGCCACTGGTACATTTTCTACCGGAGAATAACTGACGACACGACCGGGTTGACAACTTCTGGCTTGTATGCCGTCGGCAGTCAGCCGTGGCGGGAAGACCCCGGGGTATGAACGGGAGTTCAGTCAGTCGTTGAGCTAAACGCTTTGCCTCTTGAGCCACGGTTTCGCGTTCTGCCGGTTGCCATAGCGGGTATTTGGGGTCAAATGTGAATTGCGTTTATCGATTTGATCTAATTGTAGAAAGGACCGCGGACATGTTGCTTTGCCCCGGCGTTCCCATCCCGAACTCCTGGGCGGCTGCATAGCGATGAGCACTCGATGATCCAGAAGTATCCCGGCTGCCGCTCTACATGCTTTGTAGTTGTATGGGTGTTTTGTCTGACCCCAGTGCCATCAACACTACGAAACAGTGTATTTCGAGCTATCGATAGTGTTGTACGAGCCCTAATCCGTGTTTCAGGCAGTATGGAACTTTGCCCGTTTTAATTGACCTTTGGAACGCTGTTGGGGGGTGAAGCCGCGCTTGATGGCGTAGATGACGAGCACATCCCAGTGTAAGCCTGGGCGGCTTAACGAAAATGTTAAACGAAGACAATATACACACGATACTTTCATTACGGTTGCGTTTACTACAATATCAGTGTACTGGTATGGCATGCCTAACTATTTTCAAGGTTTTCGAGAGTGAAAATAGAGGCGTTAACAAAGTCGAAAGGTCGTAACGTTAGTCTAACGAGCATCAAAGGTCCCGCTTTATTAGAGGGTTTCAGTTAGAGTAGAGGGCTGCCTTCTGTGCATTGTATGTTTTGTTTGACCAAGTTTGTACGTAGGCCCGAGTGTGCGCGGTTCCCAGCGAGAGTAGCCGCTGAACGACTTGGTCGTCCCAACCCGACCTCACCTGCCTCACAGTTCTCGTCTATGGCCTGTAGTTTTGAAACCCTGAATGCACGTGTAACGGCAGGTCGGGTTCAAAATTATTCGGGAATTGGAAAAGTTTTATAAAAGTGAATTATACCCTTCCTTCGAGTATAAACTTGAAAGAAGACGTAATTTTTTACTGAATGAGCAAAAGAATGACTATTTTTATGCATGTTTTCTATGAAATATAATTGAATCTTTAAGGGCGTCGAAAATCAAAGAAAAAATGCATGCTACTTAAGTAGTCGTTTTTTTACAGAGTACGGTTTTTGGATGCAGCCGGAAAAACGTTTTTTTCGAAAGCCATCGTCCTGGGGTAACTGAATTATTATAGAATTATGCTGCACGATGATTGGTTTTATAATCCTACTTAATTTGTCTTTTCGAAACGGAAATGCTTTTCGGAAGTTCTGTTGAGATTTAATGAGTTAGCCCACTTACTGGAAGTCATCACCACCACCACGCTTCCCATCCCCTCCCTGGATAGTGGTATTCGTCGCCCCCTTTGAAAGCTGCTCCCTCCCCTGTCCCTATTTTGTTCAGATCGTATTGCCGTCTTTATTATTATATTTTCTAAACTCCCTTTTCCCCTGCATCTCTGCCTGACTCTAGTTTAAGTACAAGGGGGAATACGAGCCGCTGGCAGTCCTCCTCTTTGCTCACATCTGGCTTTCCTTCGCTTCTGCCGCTTTGCACACCATCCACTTTGCCATCTTCTCCTTTGACGGCCACGGCGTGCCCGCGCTGCTCTTTCTCGGTGGCCTAGTAGGCAGCTGCTCTGAAGCTCTCCTCCTCATCCTCCTCCTCACCACCGCGGACGTCGGCTTCCCCATCTTTCCAGCTGAGCTGGCCCACTTTGAGCGAAAGGTGCGACGCTACCGAAAACGCCAGTACCAGCGTGTGCACAGCGTCCTGGGCGAGGATGGTGATCGACGCAAGAAAATACCGCCCAATGTCGCCGCCACTTGGACTGCCAGCCGTACTAAAAATGTGGACTTCCGCGCTGCGTTGGCGCAGTCAACCAGCACTGCGGACCTCATGACGGTGAGCAGTTTCAACCCCTATGATCGCACGCTGGAGGAGCAGGAAACGGTACTGTGCGGTTGTATCAAATGCACGGCTTCCAAAAGCAGGAAGATGGTCTACCTCGTTGTCATGCTGGTCGTCTTCCTGTCTGTGGAACTCGGACTATATGTGTGGGCTCTTGTAAGTCCTGCCCTCTGTACTATGTGTCGTTTCTATTGACTGCGAATACAGCAAGACAGCTACTTGATATTGTGCAGAAGGTTAATCTGGAGACCCAAATCGTTACAGGGCTGGAGGTGCCAGTGTGGCATTGGTAGTCATGAGTTCCTATGAGGAACTTGCGTATCATTTGAGGTTAAGCAGTTGGCTACAAGAAGGTCATCTCAACGCTCTTTTTTAACAAAACAGTTCTCATAAATCCTCTGACTGGATCTACACATCCTATTCTGGAGAAGCGTTCCAACCTTCATGCCAGAGGAGGTGAGGACTAAAAACTGGCATGTGTAACTGAAAATACAGCGGGTATTTCGACTAACCGCCCGACCACCCCATTGAATCAAACCGTCGGCCATAGAATGGTAGTTATGATGATAATGACTTGCGTGTTTGTATGAAAGAAGATTGTGTGGCAGTGGTCTCTTATTCTCTTGGGTGATATTTGTGTTTAAGGCAGCGATAGTAAGCTCATGCGACGGGGACGGCGAGAGTCCCCTAACTGTCTTGGATGCCCTGAGATGTCTTCCCGGTGTTGTGGTATTGAGTGCGAACCGTATCGTTCGAAACCAGGTCAGTGTACCTCATTTAGGTAACCGTTCTCAGGCAAGCCTGTCTGAACGTCGCCTCTACTCCGTCCATTTGGTAAGAAGTTGAACGCAGAATATTTTACACTGTCTGCAGTAGGTGGGCTAACTCATAAAATGTCAACCGAAATTCCGAAATGCGTTTTCGTTTCGAAAAGATTAATTAAGTAGGGTTGTAAAACTAGTCAGCCTGCAACATAATTATATAATACTTCAGTTATCGCAGGATGCCGGCTTTCGAATTAACTTCCTTTCGGCTGCATGCAAAAACTATACTCTGTAAAAAATGACTACTTAAGTGGCATGAATTTTTCTCATTGATTTTCGATGCCCCTAAACTTCCAATTATGTTTCATTGGAAAACATGCATAAAAATATTCATTCTTTTACTCATTCGGTAGACACTTGCGGCTTCTAATTTTATACTAAAAAGGGACATAATTCGTTTTTTAAAAAGTTTCTAATTGTGGGGCTTTTAAATACCATGAAATGGCCGTTTATAAATCGTCATATATCTGCATTTACCAATGTGGCTTGTAGAGTTAACAATATGGCTCAAATCCACTGCTTAATTTTATGAACCCTATATGGTCCCCCTTTATTACGGTAGAGAAATAAGTGGTTTTTCGTACGCGTAAAATATACGGCTTGTAGTTTGGGAACCCTGAATGCAAGTGTAACGGCAGGTGGTGGTTCAAAATTATTGGGGAATTGGAAAAGTTTTTGAGAACCGAATTATACCTTTCTCCGAGTATTAGATTGGAAGAAGACGTAATCTATCGAATGAGCAAACGAATGAATATTTTTTTGCATGTTTTCCATGAAATATAATTGGACTTTTAAAGGCATCGAAAATAAATGAGAAAAATTCATGCTACTTAAGTAGTCATTTTTTACAGAGTGTAGTTTTTGCATGCATCCGGAAAATGACAGACTACGGGAAACAGGGAATCTCACAGAACCGAAAGTCACGTCTGCCTTCTGACGTCCTTTACTCTGTATGTTTTTGCTTGAATACGACGAGCTGTGGCCTAGCAGAATCAGTCTATGTGGGTTAACAGTGCTGTTGTAGTGTACCTGGGACTGATTTGTCTCCAGTTGGTTTCTTCCTGCTGGCGAGCAAATACCTGTCACCGAGGCCCTGCATCGTTTGAACTTATAAACAATTATTGCTTGACGCATTGTTTCCCCCTCCCCTAGGTGGATCAGGACCGTGTACTGGATATCACCGTGTGGAACACAACCCCTGGACGTCTCTGGGTGGCTGCCCGATTGGCAATCACCTTCTGGTTCCTCTACATTCTTCGCAACAGCAACGAGGCCAAGTTTAACGGAGTGGTGGAACCCCTGCACTTTGCTGCCAGTTTCCTTCTTTGGCTTCTCTCCCTGCCTGTCACTGTTTTTCTGGCAGAGACAAGCATGTCACCCCTTTGGCGCAAGAAGACGGTCATTGGTGGGTCTTCGTCCGCCTGCGGTTTTTTACCTTGTTATTTGTGCCCACTTATATGCATAATCTTTTAAATAGGCAACCACAAAGTGGTATGTTTACGATCACACCTGTCAGTTCTATTTAAGATGCCTCCCGGTCCCTCTCATCAAGTCGCTAGATCAGCTCGTCAGAATAAGATGCAAGTTCTATTTAAATTTATTAGGCACCGATCGGCCTAATGGCATGTCACCTTGGGAAAACTTTTGTTCCAACGACGTTCCCATTGGTGAAATCAAGCAAAATCCAGTTTCTCTTGTTGAACCCCATCTTATTTAATTCAACAGAGTCAAGGATGACACGAAACCCTGGAAAGCTGTTTTGGAATCTACACTTAGAATGTTGGCAGATAATAAGCCGTCATATATGAAATCACATAAATTATTAGACGATGTTTAGATGTAAACTTCTCTGAAACATTATTATTGGACGTTATTGTATTTCTACTTCCATATTTACTACGTTTTTGGTATGAGAATACATTCTATACATTTTAAAAACGAAGTTTACTAAATTAGAGCCATTTCTGACGTTTTCGGGATATTGCGCTTTTCTACAATAATCGGCATTTCTAAACAACGCAACACTACCTTTTATGTTTTTAATTCCTTTAAACTTGTACTTAAGTAACATAGACATTTGACTCGTGAAACGGCGTCGGTTTTCGAGTGATTGGCAATCATTCGTAAATTTCGACACGTTTCATGAGTTAAATCACTAGCTGTATGAGTGCCTAGGATTTGGTATGACTGGCCTACGACTACATGTAAACCCGAAATGGCCATTCTAGCCTCCTTCATCATTGTCGGTAATACTTGTTTACCTTATAACTGGATATTGGTTGCGGAATTGGTGACTTCTGTAAAGGAAGAACGACTGCCTAGCTCACATGTGATTACACCGAAGAGTGTAAAGACGCCCAGCGCATCAACAGTTCAACCGTCATTTCCGCCGATATCAACCGTGCGTTCCACGGCAGAAACGGTGACTTGGGCGCGAATTACTTTTTAGTGATAGACTTGCGCAGCATCTACTGCACTCTCTCCTCCTCCTTCCCCACCTGGCCCCGATGTCGTGACAGACTCAAGATGATCGGAGGCTGCAGAGGGCGTAGGTGGCCGACTGTTGTAACTAGGACCGTAACAAGCACATGAGATGGAGAGGACGAACAAATATGAACGCAGAGTCAGAATGAGAATACCCTATAACAGGGCATTATTCACCTTACAATTGACGTACTGGGACTAAAACGAGAAATAGAAAAGCAGTAGATAATATGGAATTTAGCCAGGGGCTTATGTAAGCATGACACCGACACGACGAAAACGCGTACCTAGGCGTAACATCACACGCCCGGTGATTGTCCAGCTCATCTACAGCGTGGATCGTGGCCCGTCAGGAGAATGCCGATCAACTACACGCTCAGTTCTATCCTTACACATCGGCCATTGTTCGCAGAATTAGTGTCTGCGGTGGACGCGGTCCTACTGTTGACTCTGTCATATTTATGTCTCATAAACTTGGTTTTGGTTTTTAAATCAGATCAACTGACAGCCACTCCCTCCGTTGCTAACGTCATTTAGATTGTTTTGATCGTTTTCAGGGCCGATTTGTTGCTGAGTGTGAAATCGCCAGCCGCAACTCTCTGTTGTTTTTCCTGTCGTTCTTATTTTGCCTTCTTCAAATTTGCCTGTCTCCCTCCTTAGGTGTCACTTACTTCTTCGATTTTGTGGCATCGGTCCTCTTCGTGCAGATGATAAACCGATCGAAGTGAGTGCACGTTCATTGGCCCTGTTATACATGATGATGCAGTTTTTGCCGCAAACCGCAGGCTCACTGTTCGACCACCTGAATGCCCAACCACAGAACTGGTCCCCTAGGGCTGCGTTCTGCCCCTCTGGCTTCCCACCGTCAACTTGCCTTAAGCCTTCCCCAGGTCCAACCCGCATTAGTTACTTTTATAGGCTGTTACACCTTCTCCGCAAGATAACATCTCTGACAAGAAAAATGTGATTAATAAGCAGCGGAAATTTCCAATGGTCTTAGACGTTAGTTGTACTGCCCCGCGTAGTAGACGCCTGACAGCAGCCTATGTAGACGTTGCAGTTGTTGCTTTACATGAAACTGTTCTGCTCGACTCCTTGACCCCTCGGAAAGTGTTACAGGGACGCGCAGGCAGTAGTCCTCTAGACTTCAAAAAGTCCGCCTGACTCCTGACTCACCAATCAGCAGTTGCATGGACCAGTTTTGCTGTTGTTACTGCCATCGAACGTGGACGTCTCCGTCTATGTCCTCGGTACGCCAGTTAAGGCCTCTAAGATTGCGCTGAACGTCAGCTAGAGCCGTATAGGATGGTGAGGAAGATCAAGCATGTCATAATACTACTACGGTCTGCGGTGGTCGTCTTAGATGCAGCCGATGTACGAGATCGGTGCTGACGTTACTGAGCGCGCACCCGCCCATTCGTCAGGTCGGAGAGGCTGCTTATTTCGCGGCTGGCCCTCGCGGAAGGTCACCTATGAATTTGCATGGTAGCCAGGAAGGCAGCCTAACAGGTAGCCTCCGTCTTCCCGCGCTTCTCATCGCCCTGCTCAACCACTGTGCTTATGATACTGGTGTCTGTTTCCTGTATGTCTAGCCCTTTTTCACTGTCTTGTTTGTGCCTCTACACAGTCAGGAGTGTCTGACTGACTTCTGCTAATAACTTGGGATTCGCTGTGCGCGTAGAGAGCAAGACTTTTATTGTCAACATTCTGTCGCAAAACGCGAGGTATCTACCAAGTTGGACGCTGCAGCACCCCTCACCATGAATGACTGTTAACTTTTGATGTTTGTGCCTGTTCTGGGTGCATACTGCTAGGCATGGTCTAACAGAGTTCAACCTCCGTTTCCGGACTTATGCACATCGGAACCTTCTTTTTGGATACCAAAATGTTTTAACAAGGAACCCAGTAAAACAGGCATGGTCTGTGGCGCCATGTTTATTGCAAGTGTTTTTTGGTTCTGTAAGCCTGCCTGACGGAGCTGTCACCCATTAATTTTTGCGGTGGCACTGCGTCCTCTCGGTGCCACTTTGTAGGCTCCATTTGCCATTTTTGTTAACAATTGCCCCCTCCACCCCCCTTATGCATGTGAAGAGCGACAGTAGCCGTCACCTGTTCTACGTCATTCGTAATTAAATGCTCTTTCATGACGACTGTCACCTCGAGCTTAGGTATGTGCTTCATGATTCCGCATAGGTCGGCGTTTAGAATTAACACGTAGGGTTGGATATGTTCAAGAATTTTCGAAATACCGGAATAGCACTCCCGCCCACACAATCCTCATATGCAGTAGGTGGGCTAACTCACGAAATGTCAACCGAAATTCCGAAATGCGTTTTCGCTTCGAAAGCATTAATTGGGTAAGGTTGTCAAACTGATCATCGTGCAGCATAATTCTATAATAATTCAATTGCCTCTGGATGCCGATTTTCGAACGAACGTTTTTTTCGGCTGCATGCAAAAACGATACTCTGCAAAAAATGACCACTTATGTAGCTAGCATTTTTCTCATTGATTTTCGATGACCTGAAAAATCCAGTTATATTTCATGAGCAACACGCATAAAAATATTCGTTCTTTCGCTCATCCGGTAGCTCATTACGTTTTCTTCCAATTTTATTCTCGAAGAAATAGTATAATTCAGTTTTTAAAAAATTTCTAATTGTGAGATTTTTTAATACCGTGAAATGGCCATTCATAAAACGTCATGCCTCTGCATTTACCAATGTGGCTTGTAAAGTCAACAAAATGGATCAAATCCATTGTTAAATTTTATAAACCCTATATGGTCTCCTCTGAATGCCGTAGAGAAATGTGTGGTTTTCCGTACGTGGAAAATATACGGCTTGCATATTTTAAACCCTGAATGCAAGTCAGGTCAGTTTCAATATTATTCGAGAATTGGAAAAGTTTTCGAATACAGAATTATATCCTTCCTTCGAGAGTAAAATTGAAAGAGAACGCAATTTTCTACCGAATGAGCAAAGGAATGAATATTTTTATGCATGTCTTCCATGAAATATAATTGAATTTTCATGGGCATCGAAAATCAATGTTAAAATACATGCTACATAAGTAGTCATTTTTTTGCATAGCAGTCGAAAAGAAGTTCGTTCGAAAGCCGACATCTCTAGGTAACCAACTTATTATAGAATTACGCCGCAGGCTGATTAGTTTTACAACCCTACTTAATTAATTTCGAAACGAAAATGCATTTCCGAATTTCGGTTGACATTTCATGAGTTAGCCCACCTACTGTACTAAGAGGTAATGCGCGTGAAGTCAGTTTATTGTGGATAAGGGACCGGGCTAAGCCCATACCCGGGGTCTGTGCACACGGAGTTACATTCAGTGCTGAAAATGGTATTTCGCCCGTCCAAATCACGCTTGTGTAAGACCATTATCCTCGGATTTGATAGGCGACAATGTGAAATCCAATTGGTGGGACTGATGCCAGGAACTTCTTTAATGAATGCAACCTTGTACGAACAAACTTAAGGTGCGTTTTGAGTCTTTTCCCTAACGACAAGTAGGTGTAGTAGACACGGTCCTTTGGGTTGAAATGGATACCCCGTCATAAAAACGGGGACTGTGCGTACATGAGCACTGCGCCTTTATCTGCAGGTCGGTGACGTGCAGGGAAGGAAACTGTGTGCAAAGTTACCTAAGCGGTACAAAGCAGGGAGTGTGCTGCGATCGACATGTAGGCTGACAGTGGTACCTAACTGTGGGGAGCACGTCTCCAACTAGGTCTCCTCGTATCCTTCATGTAGTTAAGGTGTTTAGTACGTAGCGCTCACATATGTGGTGCAGCATCCTACCAAGGTTACCCCTTCCAAAGTTCGATAAGTAGTTGTGCCGCCATCGCCTGTCGCGCATGCGGATTTACACGTAGTTTATGCTGTTGTCGTCGTCAGGAATGCCCCTTCACCGAAAGCGTCACATCCTACGTCGTGTATCCTCTTGGCAACCCTTTTTTGCCTAGAGGAGATATATGAGTAACTTGTGCTTTTTAAGGCGACCCCTCAGTCGGCAGTCTGACGTAAATAACTACAGTGCGTGACCGATCTCATTAAAAGGTTGACTGAAATTCTAAAATGTGTTTTCGATTAAGAAGAATTACTTAGGTACGGTTGTAATATTGATTAGCATGCGGCATAAGCCTATAGCATTTCGGACTCACTAGGATGTCGGATTTTGGATGAACTCCTTTTTGGTCTCCTGTAGAAACCACACTCGGTAAAAACTGACTACTTAAGTAACATGCATTTTTCCTATTAATTTTCGATGGTCTTGCAAATCCAAATATATTTTATAGAAACCATGCACAAAAATATGCGTTCTGTTACTCCTTTGGTAAAAACTCACATTGTCTCGATAGTTGATACCCGAAGAAAGTGTATATTTGGGTTTTAAAAACGTTTCTAATTATGAGATTTTTAAGACTGTGCGATGTCCATGCATACGGGACCGCACATGTCCGTTTACCAATGCTTCTCATGAAATGTACAACACAGTCCGGATCCATTGCGAAATTCTAGGAACTCTATGTTGTACCTTCTTAACGGCATAGAGGAATATATGATTTTCCTTACGTCGAAAGCGTGCACCTTGTAGACTGAAGTCGCCAAATGCATATCAGGTTCAAAATTATTCGGGAATTGGAAACTTTTTTGAAAACCTAAATGTACACGTTTTCGTATATAAACTATCAAGACAATGTGATTTTATACCAAGGGAGTAAAAGAAGACATATTTTTGTGCATGTTTTCTATAAAATATATTTGAATTTACAGGACCATCGAAAATCAATAGGAAAAATGCATGCTACTTAAGTAGTCGGTTTTTGCCGAGTGTGGTTTCTGCAGGGAGAGCGAAAAGAAGCTCAACCAAAAGCCGACATCCTGGCGAGTGTGAAATACTATAGGATTTTGCGTCATGATGATCAGTATTACAACCGTACCTAAGTAATCCTTCCTAATCTAAAACGCACACTCGGACACAATCGGCTTATGTTTGCGTGTACGCGATCCCACCATGCGTTCAGTCTGACCTGTGTAATTACAAGGATGGTTTTGTTTTGGGAGGCAATGCACTGCCCGAGACTGCTCCTTGTAATTTAATCGGTCTTTAGTTTTCATGGCTCTGATGTGCATGCAGCTTTGGATCGTTGTGCAATTCCAACACCTGATCCTGCGGAAATGCACTCGGTCGCTTTTGAAACTCCTTTAATCTACGGCAAAGCATGTTACATCCTTGTTG
>CACRXP010000001.1:3944144-3968274 GCA_902702965.1 Spirometra erinaceieuropaei
ACTTATAAACGCCTTCGGATAACCATCCCACATAAATTGATAGTGGAGACATTGAGCCTCGTACACTTCTTTCGGTCAGATGTGGTTATCTAGCCCCACCTGAAGTAAATAAACCCCAGCCACCTGTAATGCGGGATCGGTGGTGGTAGGGGTTTTTACACGTGGGGCTGGAAAACGCACAGGCGACGAGATCAAGCAGTTGTATGCAAAAGAAAAGCTATTTGGAATGCGCGGCTGTACTTTGAGAGGTTGAAAAATAGTTGCCCTGACCCTAACTCTAATCCCCAAGTCCTAACCCCAACCCCAACAGTATTGCGTCAACCAGGTGGGGCTACATAACCACATCTTATCCTTTTTGCTCTTGGGTACTGCAATGAGTCATGGTCCGTTTGGAGAGCGTTCTCACAGAGTTTGGTTTGTGAGCCACCAGATGTTTGCTGTGAGAACTGAGATGTTGCGTGGTGTTCATCGCCTTCCTGTTAACCGTCGTCTCAATTTTACCGTTAGAACTTCGCCTGACGAGCACGTCAAGGAATGGCAGCTGCCGCCCCTGTCCTTCGGCAGTTTGACCGTCGGTTTCGACGACGTCCACCGTATGCGTACCACCACAGTCCCTGGCCCACAACAAACACTTAATCAGGCTTTTATCTCACAACGAAAAGCGGGTGGGGGCGTAGAGGCCCAAATTGGCGCTGCGTGAGCCTGCCACCGCACCCCGAATGTTGGCATTTGTGTTATGGGTGCCCACTCCCCATAACGTCTGCCGACTCCCATCTAGTCCCCGTGCTGGTACGGCGCGTCTACCGAGTGGCCCCTTCAAGGGGAGCAAATCCTGTTCTTTATTCGTTAATTGTAAGCCGGTGATGACGATGGGTTGAACAGATTATGAAAATTCTGCAGCGTGTTATTTCTGATGATAGCAAGCGCATCGTTAACGTAACGACGTTTAAGGATCAGCTCCCGCTGGATGAAGACTATCCTGTTGAACCATTTCTGTTGCTAAACCGGACACTGTGAAGCCCATCGGAGTTCCCTTGACCTGCTTATAAGTTTCTCCGATAAAAGCAAATTCGGTTTTTGGCAAAATTCGAA
Source organism: Spirometra erinaceieuropaei (assembly GCA_902702965.1). Taxonomy (NCBI): domain Eukaryota; kingdom Metazoa; phylum Platyhelminthes; class Cestoda; order Diphyllobothriidea; family Diphyllobothriidae; genus Spirometra; species Spirometra erinaceieuropaei. The sequence goes on from CACRXP010000001.1 coordinate 3,945,237, forward strand.
CGGTTACATGAAGTGTGCAATTGTTGGTGGGCTCGAAACCTCGTCCACTGCCTCTTCAAGTCTTTTGTACAGGACCTCGTGCGCCGAGTTTTTGGGGTTGGGTGTGAATAACGACTTCACATTACTCGCTCAGGACTATTGTTGCCTTGCAGTTGGCCTTACAGTACGGCCTAGGTAGTCTTTCCTTCTGGGAGATATATCGAAAAATGCTCACTGGTGTTTCATGAGCCTTAACATACACTGTTGGTTCTGTAGTGAGTTTTGACTTTGGGGTTGTAAAAATCGAATGTCTTGCGCAGCTACTGGGACACTGCCTCAATCCCTTCTCCAACCATCATGATCCTTTTGTGTACAGTGGTTTATTTGCATTCAGCTGTGTAGAACTGAGGCTGCCTACTGCCGCCCGACCGTTTTTATGTCTGTAGAATTATGCCGCGCAATTGCTCTCCCCCGGGCATCATCACGTTCCTATCTGAAGATTTTTGGTCTTCATTGCCTACCTACACTGTTTGTGCACTGTATCTATCCCTCTGTTTTAGCTCATACTCGACTGGCTAGGCTGGTCTGCCCGTCTACTCTCGTGCTCTTCCACAGCGGATTGTTGAAAACACAGTTGACTTCCCGGACTTGCTTGGCTCCCTTCCCTCTCCCCTCCCCGCCCCCACTTCACCGCTGCACCATGTCCTCTTGGCGATAGCCGTCAAAGAGGTGCGTTTACAATCGCTCAACTCGACGATCTGGCCCTTCTGATTCTTGTCAGTCAACTATTCACGCACAATATTTTTTCACATGACGTGTACTGAGAATTTGGTAAACATATTCTGGTAATCGCGTGTGTCCTTCCCGTTGTCCCTAGATTCCGTCCAGATCTTTCTTCTCCTTCCATCCTAGGCCAAAACCTTCTGTCTCCTCGTCCGTAGCTCTTTTATTCAAAGTTCAACACTCGCTGCATATACGTGTCTTTCCTTTGGGTTGGGTTGTCTCTTTTGAGTTAGCAGATTGGATAGGGATAGTGTGCAGGAGGGGTAGAGGTGATCTGGTTCTCCTCAAGTGCTAATCATTACGCTGCTAAGTTGTACGCAAAAGTTATCCCCTTCCCAATGGTCATTGCCAATGTGACAATCACTTTGACCTGGTCTCTAGCCCCATATTGTTAAAGGCCTGAGGTGTGATAACCGATCTAGGAATCATTCTGGGCTTGATAGATGTGCAGTCGGACTAATTTCGCTGCCCTTTCGGACCTTTGTTGGTTAATTTTGTCAAACACACGCGAGCAAAGACGTCTTTTCGCAGCCAGCCTGCATACTCAGGCTAATATCGAGGATGCGTTAAAACACTCAGCGTTGTTTCAGGACTGGATGTGGGATCTGAAATGGAAACAAGCTAAAAATTACTCAACCGTAGTACAATAAACTCTGCTTTCCGCTTAGTGAATATTTTATTCCCCTCCCGCGGTAATTCGACCGTCGGTTCCGACTATATCCACCGTGTTTTCCGCAGCAGGGAGCGAGCAGGGACGGTGAAGTGCTCGTGAGTCAGCTTATAGTGATAATAGACTTTCGATGTGGCTATCGCACTCTCTGCTCCTCATCCGCCTGAGTCCAGACAGCCAATATGGAAGCCAGGACCGGGCGCAGATAACTGGCGCGGTGTGGGCGTACCACCACACTCCCCATGTGTGACTTTTGTTATGGGCGCGCACCCCAGTAACGTTTGCCAAGCCCTGGGTTGATCCAACGTACCAACTGCATGGCTCCCTCTAGGTTTCCTTCGCAATAATCTGCAGGACTACTGGCCCTAGGGGAAACAGCTCTATGTAGCACCTACTGGAGAGGGATTTTAGGCGCTTGAAAGAGGGAGCAGCATGAAGGTTCTGGCGTAAGTGGTGTGTCACTGCGTTATATTTCTTTTTAAATGGGTGGAGGCGGATATGGGCAAGCGTATGTTTGCCCAGCTTGACTTGTCCGCAAAAGTGAGATCGTCATCAGGTCATCTTCTGCGTTGCAAATCTGCCGAATTAGGATGACTACAGGTCCATCGTCTCCCTTGACCTCCAACAGGCATGTGGCGGTATTCTGGGCCTATATTGACAAAGTACCAAGCGTTTGCCATGTGTTAGTATGTCTTCTATAAGCGAAGAGACGAGTCCCAGGAAGCAGTCTTGAAGAAGGAGACACGATCGCTGGGACAAGGGCTTTATTACCCTGACGGTTCGCATTCCTGCTCGAACCCATCATCAGAGAAAAAAGCAGATACGGATGGTTAATGCACAAGGGGATGCAGTCGCCATGCTACCGCATACCTATTATCAGGGATCGTTGCGCTTGGTGTGCTGACTGTTTGACGGCCGACCTTCGCGTCGTTAATTGCCGCAATTTTATCACGTGTTGGATGTTGTTGTAATGATTGCTCTACCATCTGACCCATCGACCCTGGCGTTGAGGAGTGTTCACCTGTGCGCTCCACGCGTGGCTAATTACTCCGCCTAGGCGAAGTCTTAGCATCGAGTATGGAAGGGGAAGGTCGTTGCACTTGTTAATGCACTGGGGGCCAGTAAACCATGACTTAAGCAGCTCCCGGCTCACGCAGTTATCACCTCTGGCGAGACTTTCGGCCTCGTCGAATTTGAATATGTGGCCGGATCTCGTCGAATGAGCCGCAACTTCGATAACGACGAAGGTATCATCCACATATCATGCCCAGAACTTCCTTCTGCGGTTTTGGAAGACCAGCGACTCTAACCGTTGCAGGACCGCCTCGGTGATGAATCCCGAAATCGGCGAACCCATTGGTGTGCCCTTCACCTGTTCGATGGATTCGAGCAGAAATCTGAAACGTCAGGCTAATAAAGCTTTCATTCCAGCGATCGTGTCCCTTGTTCAAGTATGTCCTCTCTCGAAGATCGAAGGATAGTGTAATTTGCCACCGGAACGTCCGTCTGACTCTGTCTTTATTGAAGTACAGCCCTTCAGACACGTTCTTACGTCTCATTTAATCAAGCCAGTGTGCTGATAGACTTTGGGAAGAAAAACGTCAGTGCAAACCCAGCCTACAGTTCCGACTGCATCTTTATATAGACAATAACGGTAGCTTTCTCGTCGGTATGAACAACAACGTGGGTATTGGCCCAATCATTTTTCCGTTTGCTCTACTGTTGTCCGCTGATATGGACAAAGATGGATTCAACGGTACGCAGAATACAAATGCGTGGGAATAGTCTGTGAAAAATGATGTTAATATTAACAATACATTCTAGTGCCTTAATAATCATAATATAGTGTTATCATCACTGCTAAGCGTTCGGAAGCCACTGTAAACTGAATAGCGATGCGAGCGGAATGTAAGTATAGGCATTAACAATAATATTGACCTAGAGTTTCACATGAGGAACCAACTTTACAATGTCCTTTCGAAAGGGAATTACATGAAGTCAGTAAAGGTATTGGCGTCCACTGGAGCTCTTTTCTCCTGTATATAACACTTCTGACAGAAATGCACACAGATTTCGAATTAGGTACTTTGTAGATATAACATGGAGAACTCTGATTGAATCAGTTAAAAAAACGAACGAGTTGGGTAGGCGGGGGAGAGCAGAAATCTCTCACTTCCGGCAGACAAAGCCGCCTTTCGAAGGGACAGAAAGGATTAGAGTGTAGGGAAGCAAGAACAAGGTATGACTACGAAGGCTGGGCGCAAGTGAGTGCTCATTCTCTTCTACGTCCCTCACCGCCCTGCCCACAAAACTGCCTTCGATAACGCTCTAGTCGAATTTGCAGGCATGGATCATGACCGTTTACGGCTTTCCCAGAAGTCAGTCTACCCTTCTGTTTAGGAGAATTATTTTTTTCGCAAATGCGGCTGACTAGCTCATATCCATAGTCCACGGGTTAAAATAACAACCCCATTATAACCAGCAAAGTTGTAACATTTAGCTGGCGTACATAGCGGGGACGGATGAACGTCGAAGAAAGCAAAGGTCCCTGCCGAATTTTAGCTCAATTCGAGCAACGTAATCCGGAAAAGCTTTTCTATCACAATATTCAACCAACTCGCCTCAACAAAATGGACTCGATTCAGTGTACCTAGGCATGGTACTTGATGTGACGCCATCATAAAGTCCTAGTTGTTGTTTTTTTATTAATCACGACAGTATCACTGTCATTCCACATGCACTCTATTAGGCCACATCGTAACAGCAAAATTACCTCATTCAGAATGGAATAGCATCGAGTCCACTCCTGTAATGCGGCCGGTCGCCATTCGCTCGGGATAATCACGTGCTGTGCCGCTCCGCTTCGCTCGTCGCCCATCGTCATCAGAATTCTGTCTTAACTACTTGATGTTGTGGTTTTGTGATGGATAATTCCTCATGACCATTCCATTATCATAGTTGTCTTTTCCTACTTTGATCTTGACTTATTGTAGAAATCGAGGTACCAACCCCTGGTGAGGTCACGGAAGAGGACGTCTGATTGGTCAAAAACTTCACTTACGGTTCCCCCGTGGCGTGTGCGATTGCATATTCTGTCTGCCTGCTTGTGTTTGACTTTTCCTCCTCTTGAGCACCTTTGCGTCTCTCTCCTTTCTCTCTCTCTCTCTCTCTCTCTCTCTCTCTCTCTCTCTCATTATTTCCGTTTCCTAATAAACTTCTTTCTCCTTCAAGGAGATCCTCTCATTTGGGACAGGGTTCTGCCCGCTTGCTTGCTATAAAACTGGTGGCAGCGGTTACTTCCCTATGCCCCACGATCAAGCTACCGCGGAACCGGCCGAATTGCCCACTAGCGCCGACGTAAGGGAGCTTTGTCAAACTCTTATGTCCGTATTGGAGGCAAGGCAATCTTCCACGCACACACTGCACTTGATGAAACCGGAGGACAATTGTGACGTTTGGCTCTCCCAAACAAACCTTCATTTGGCCTCCGTAACAGTCAAAGAACGTCAGCGATATATATGCCGCCACCTCTCGACGGAAGCGATAACGAAGGCTTCTGTTTTCGGTGTCAAGTTAGACGCTGACGTTGATTCGCTTTTGGCCGCCCTTCGGCGTGTTTTTGCAACGCCCAAACCCCGAGTGGACGCGTACAGACAGTTCTCATCCCGCCTGCAAATACCTGGTGAGAGTGCTAGAGATTATTTGGGCTGTATTCGCCCTTTGTTGCCCGCAGCCTTTCCCGGCCAGCCACTAAGGTTTACTGACGTTGCTCTTGCCGCACACTTCGGCGCCGATTTACTCAACGATAGCCTCCACCGGAAGTTGATAAAGAGGACCAAACTGTCGTCCGATGTCCCTTTGACCCTGGTGTAAGTGTATGAGGAATGCTACGGTCCACAGGTCGCCACTCCATGTTATTCTACATCATTCGTTCGGCAGCGGCAGACCCGATCATTGGCGACCCAGAGATTCCGGAACTTCATGCGTCGATTCCGAGGTCGCCAGGCTAGCGTCGCGTAGGTTTCCAATGATTCCTACACCGTTTCTGCTGTTACATCTAGCTCTGATTTTCCTGCCCCATTTTTTTACAAGGTTGCAGATAGGCGTGTAGCGTTTCTTGTGGACACAGGGCCCGCCTGCTCTTTGCTAATCCCCCAGGGCTTCACCCACACCTGACTAGAACACGCCGAGATTTCCCACAGAAACCCCGTATTTTAGCGGCGAACGGTATGCCAATTTCCTGCTCGTCGCTAATCGACGAGCCGTTCCGCCTGGACTCATCTGTGTTTACCCACCCATTTTGTTTGTCCGGATATTCAGTGGAGGGGTATTTTAGGGGCTGATTTTCTCTATGCTAATCGTTTCTGTATCGATTTGCCGCCTGTCATCTCACCTCTAAGTCCACTACGGTCCCCTTTTATTTCCCTCATGCCCCTGACCACCAGCGGTTTTGCGACCCAGTCGGGCTCAACCCTCCACAGCCTTCCGACCAGGTACATCTGGTTCCCGACTCCCGCGGGTTCTCCTCTGAACAGATGACTGCCGTTCGAAACCGTATATCCCTGTACTCCGCTGTTTTCACATGGGATGCTGAACCCCATGGTAGAACGAATGTATTGCAGCATACTATCGATGCGGGTTGGGCTCGATCAATTCGTTAACCCCCTCGGCGGGTGCCCGCTCATTTCCAGAAACAGTTGGAGCAAACCGTCAAGGACATGTTGGACAAGCACGTCATTCGGCCCTCGTCTTCACTTTGGGCCTCTCCAATCGTTCTTGTTGAAAAGGAAGATAGATATTTGCGATTTCGTGTTAATTACCAGAAGCTGAACGCCGTAACCGTCAAAGCTTATTTCCCACGTCCACGCATTGACACCATCCTAGAGGCACTCACAAGAGCTGCCTGTTTCGCCCAGCTTGATTTGCAGTCCGGCTACGGGCAGGTGGAAATCGTTCCTGAGGACAGGCCTAAGACTGCATTTTCAATGTCCTCTGGGCTATACGAGTTCGAAACTACGACATTTGGTTTGACAAACGCGCCTGCCACCTTTCAACGTTTGATAGCCTCGGTCTTACGGGATTTATGCCCCACCGCGTGCCTGGTCTACCTGGACGATTTCATTGTACACGGGTCTACGGTCGAGTCCCGCCTTGAAAACCCACGCATTTATTTCAAAGCTCCTAAGTCAGTTGCTTCTCCACTCTTGTTATTATACACTACCTAAAGGCAAAACTGTCCTTCTTTTCCATGTCCCTTCGCTATACGGTTTGATCATGAATATAACGTCTGAAATCGCGAATTCGGTAATTGTCCACGCGCGTCGTACCCAATAGTATCTTCGCTATTCCACCAGTAGTCGACCCTCATTATCTAGAAGACATTCAGTGTAGAATTCGCGTATATCACTTAAGAAAAATGTTAGGCGGGGCTGGGAAGGGTCTGGGTGGGGCCAGAGCCCCCTCTGGATTGAAGCATTTTGAAGCGTATTTGCATCGAAAGTTATGTTTCAAAAGCACCACTCATTGTACCTTCTTTGGCATTATAGTAGCTAATTTATCAAAAGTGGCTTATAAATCATGGAAAAAGCATTTGTTTACGCCCACGGATCGCAGATAATATCGTACGCCAACCAATGCTATTTTCATGCTTTTGATAACTGTCTTAGTTAATTTATGTATCTTATGCTAATTGTTTTGGTATTTATTCACCAACTAGTTCAAGTAGTCGACTTGTGTGTCTACGTATGTACTAGTTAGCATTGGTTTTCATAGTCCACTTATACAAATTGTTTATTATTTTTTACTGAATATCCAAAGCAATTTTGAAACGTAATTACTGTGACTATTACCGAATCATCGTATACAAGCGAATTAAGCGCCACATGAAGGCATATTATAAGGCCTGAGTCTGAGGTTCCGTCAACGTCGACAGCAGTTGGCAATTAATCCCCCGAACGAGAAATGCCTATTCTGAGCTCTGAAACTTCTGCCGGCAGGTATTATGTGCGTGCGCCTCAGGGGACTCATTATACAGGTCGATATTTTAAAGGAGTGTCGAAAGTGGGCGGAAATCTGGCATCCCTGCGCATTTTTTCGCTGATGGGACCAGACGGGGCTGTCGCGTTGAATTCCCCGCCCCAGCCCCTTCTACAGCCCCACCAAGCCCCTGCATAGCCTCTTCTGCCCCGCCATATTTGAGGGGATTAGGCGGGGCTGGTGCTGGCAGGGTTAATTATAGGTTGACTAGGCCCAAATGCTAGTCGGTCTCCTCACCAAATGGCCATTTTGCGCTAATAAACTAGATCTTCTGCTGCTCCCGCATCCCTGTGAATTTTATTTCGCTGGTGGAGCCAGGCGGGGCTGTCGCGTTGAATGCTCCGTCACAGCCCCTTCTACAGCCTCACCAAGCCCCTTCATAGCCCCCACCTAGCCCCGCCAATTTTGAGGGGGCTAGGCGGGGCTGGTGCTGGCAGGGATGGATTAAGACTGGGAACTGCTACGGCCTGTTCAAACTCCCCCTAGTAAAATTCATATTAAAATTCCGGGCAGGTTTTTGAATATACGAACTATTATGCTGTTGAATAAGCTATTAATTTTCCCTCCTACTACATGGTCGAAAAGGACTGTACTCCTGGGCCCAACTAAACACCGTATTTTTCTTTTTCAGTAGTTGTTCATACTGTCACCATTTAAAGACTTTTCACAGACCGGTGTAACGACACCCTTACCGGCTCGTCTGTCCGTACTATGAATGTAGATGTATTACATAAGAAGACTCTAAATCGTTTGTAAGACTGAATATCCAGAGCCTTGGGTGGCTTTGAGTAGTCGGAACTGAGTGCATGTTCGTTTAAAAGTACTCATTTTCGGCGGTCGGGCTTTCTGATATCCAGCCGATGTCCTTGCAGAATTTGCAGACCCGAGGTGAGTTTCTCTCTTACAACGCTTTTACTCTGTTATAAGACCCATTCGCTGACGAAGGTGACTCAACTAAGGGCGAGACCGCCGTTCATATCCGCATACAGCAGCGAAATGGCCGCAAAACATTGACGACGGTCCAGGGCATCCCCGACAAATTTGATAAGAAGCGCATCTTAAAGGCCTGCAAGAAGGATTTTGCATGTAACGGCAATGTCGTTGAGCACGAACAATATGGTGAAGTCCTCCAACTGCAGGGTGATCAACGGGATCACATTGCTGAATTTCTCAAAAAGTACAATCTTGTGAAGGAGGATCAAATCAAAATTCACGGATTTTGAATGCGTGACGTTGTATTATATAACTTATGCTTTACCTCTTATGAAGCTATTGTTTTCTAAGACGACAGTGTATGGCTAAGGACCAGTATTCTTCTATCTCTAAACTGCTCCCTATAAACTGCGCTCTCGGTCGTTGTGTGACTTTGCAGTCACTTCAGGCGTATTTTTGATTATGCCTAGTGCATTTAAGCTCCTTTTTGGGTGCCTTAATAACGGTTCCTTCATTCTATGCGCCATGACCTGCTGTTGCAGCAATTTAAGTAAAATTTTAAAAGAATCCTCAGCGCCTGCTTTAATCAGATATGATGGAGAAAGTGGGGTTTACTTACAAGTCGCACTTCTGACCTCTCTTTGACCCAAAGCACATTCCTACTTAACGGCATAGAACTGCTTAGTGGTCGCCTTCATGACCTTCCATCCTCGGACAACAAGCAGATAGAAAAGAAACTGCGGCATGTTCGAGCGTTGCACCGACCAGATCGTTACTGCTGTTTCGTTCATGCTTTTCAGAACGTATTAAAGTCAGTTGATGTATTTGCAACACACCCTTCGTTATTTAAAGTGTTCAGGATCGGTACGCTCACCGCCATCTGAGGTGATCATCACCATCAGTAAGAGGATAGTAGTACGTAGCCGCGTATACTCCAGCAAATGGCCGGCTTCACCCAACCGGTCGACGACTTCGTAGTAAGAGTTCGTATCTCCTTTCGCTTTTTGACTAGGCTTTTTCTGTGCAATCTACAGAAACCACCCTGACTCGGTTAACGCGCTAGAGACACGTGATGTATATCCCGGATGAACAGGGGCAACAGGATTTGTCAGTCGGTCACGGATATGACTGGCTCATATATAATGGTGTCGTACACCGTCACCACTGTCAACGTAAGTTAGACACGCCGACCCGCTAGCTTTTTGTGTATCTGTTGCAGCGTGCATGCGGTCGGTCTTGATGTTTGCGAGTTTACGAGATAGTTTTAGATTTTATAGAGGCGATGTCAATGCCTTCGTTTCTTGCAGGTATAAGTCACTATACGTGAAAACACTGATGGCGACTGGGTACCAGGACCTGGATAGGTCACGATAAAACCGGACGTTCCGTCTCATACCGTCATCTCTGACCCCTCGATACAGTACTTGTTTCGCGCTTTGTTCTATCTCGAGTCTGCGTCCTCCGCAACTTAAATTACTGTTGCTTTGCCCCTCTCGGGCGTAACACTACGTGAGCAAGTCGTCATCCTTTGTCATTGGGAATATTCCAGGGCCAATGGTGCGTCGTCAAAAACGTCAAAGCAAAACCGCGGTCAAAGGTCCAAATCATTGCGCACGAATTCAGTCACGCCAATTTCGTGCTGGCCGCTCTGCTGGGTGCTTTGTGATTTTGCAATTAAGTCCTTCATACCGACTCACGGGGAATTAGCAGAGCACAAGGGGCCGCCGTTTTAAAAGTAGTCGAACAATTTTCCTTATTCTTAGGTGGCGGATATACAGGGTTTTCACGCGAGGCAAGCCGACAGATCACCTATCTTGAGCTTCTGTGAAAGCCTCTGGAGAAACTTGCGCAAGCGAAACGCTGACGCGACAAAAACGCCCTTTTCAGTGACATGCTCGGAGTTTGGTCGGGAGCCTGGCAGACCCGCGTGCCGAGTTTGCTTCAGTGGGAGATGACCGTAGTCGGTATTTATGTCACAGTGGAAAATTGCGGTAAGTTTGCTAATCTGCCGCCCGACCTCGGTAGTTAGGAGGACGATTCCCCATGAACTGCAGAATTTAGGTCGTTAGCTACCAACAGGCCGTTACTGTCAACCTTTCCGCAATATGCTCAACAGAAGTTCCTTTGCCTAAGTCTGAGCTTATATCTGTGTTGGCGTGGCCGGTGAGGATAGCTTGCTGCCATGTGTGCCCTATCAACCAGTAAAATCATACTCCATCGGTGCCCATTATTCACTGTCTACTGGGATCCCGTTCGCAGGGCTTTCCTTGCTTGGTTATATATCTCGGGACTCGCAAATCTAGAAAGCCGGAGTTCGGATGTCAGCTAGTTTGATTAAGAATCATGCTGAGTTTTTGAATGTACGACTTTGTTTTTGTAATCAAACGGCTACAAGCGCGGTAATGGGAAAGCTCAAAAATAGGATAGACGCACCATGATGACACACTACCCTGGAAAGAGCCTTTATTCATCTTACAATTTGTTTGTCAGATATGAAGCGTAAAATATAACAGCAGTTAGTGAGATGGTATTTGATCAGAGCAATAAGTTACCATGATATCCCCCTAGCCAACAAGTAGAGGGGCTGAGATGTCAACAAATCTCTTGTAACGGTTTGCGTATAAGAGATTATAGACGTCTTCACTGCGCAGGCAGTAGGGGTGAGCGCTTTGTTGCTTGAACAATGTGGACATCGTCATATCTATGGGTATCAGCAGCTGCTTTCCCGCATTTTATCCGTCAACTGAGCTGCTGCCGCTTTCGTGGTCAGTTAGATGGACATCTAGGGATAGACGGGATAGGGTTCTTGTGCAAGGTTGTTGACGTCTCGTAATGGGAGTCATCGACACCTGCGAGCTGGGATTCGGACGGATACGATCTCTTTACCATTAGCAAGTCGTGAGTGTTCTGGCGTTGTAGTACGGTGGGCCAATCTCGACGAGCGAACGTTCCGTTTCATTCGAACCCTTTCGGAGAGGAGGTGGGCTCCAGTAGCCGACCGCCAATGGCGTACAAACGTCCGTTTACGTGATGTTACCTTAATAGCAGTACACAAAAATGATTTTGTTGAGTTCAGTGCGACGACTGTAGCAAACTACCAATGCTTGACAGGTGAGTCGTGAGACCTTAGAATAGGTAAAATAGTTTTTCGTAAAGCTTGGTTTGAGCCGTCGACCTGCTCTTCTCCTTGGGGGTTGCATGGATCTGTCCTGGTCGCTACTACCTTATCGCGGGGGAACTGATGAACGCCGCTTCGCATGAAGGCTGAGCCCCGACCGGTGTGTATGTACGGAAGGATAGTGAATATAAGGAAGGACTAGTAGATATATTTGATGACAGTTTTATTGGTCTGGTCAAGATAGGCGACTGCACATGAAAGACGGGAGTATTTATTAACAATCGTTAGCAGGTAAATATGTGGTCACTGACGGAAGTGAGCCTTCGAGGTCGGCTTAGGAACGTTCGAATGGCGGGGTAGCCTTGTACCTGAGACAATGGGTTGGATCTAATTTCGCGTCAGGCCTTGCATCTGGTGTCAACATTACGAATCCTTCCCACTTAAGACGGGAGATGCCTCACTCGAACAGTACCATGGCCGGGAGACATCAGGGCGACAGATTGTCACGTAGCCCTCTCAGATCCATGCTAGTCACCAGGGCCATGCAGCAACTTTGATGCGTAGCCGTACGGTTTTATTTACCGGGTCAGTAAACAATCAATTCTGGATGACAACAGCTACAACCTCCAGGTTTCGATCTTGTCATTCTTCACTGTCCCATTTTAGAAGGATTACACGGGGAATAGTGCTTGCACTTGCGCATGAATCCCACTACGGCGCACGCTTCTTTTTCGACACTGGAACATTACCATTCACTTGGGGACAGAATTGCTAAAGGGACGCTACTTGTCGACTATTCTGGTTGGGTGTGGCGACAATCTCAACAGTTTCGACACCCAGTGTGGTATTACACTGGACGGCGAGGATTGCGGCCGTTGGAAGTGCTTCCATAACCTCCGATGGTAGAGCAAGAATTTTGTTGTGAACGGAAAAATTTTACCTGACAAATGAGATATGATTGTGAATAGTGCGCGAACAATCATATGGCTCGTCGTTATGACCTCAGGTCATGCTGGGGAGCCGTTTCAAGCAAGGGCTTTGACCGATCTAGATCTGGTTTGATATTACTCTTGGAAACCTCGTAACCAAGAAGCTTGATTTGCTTAAAATCGATGACGCTTGACTTCACTGGAGGTCGGCCCGCATTTTTCTGGATACGTCAAGGGATTTTCAGGGGTTAAGTCATGCTCCACAAGGCCGTTCGCACAAATAATTATGTTGTCTACGCAGACAAAAGGTCCTCAAGTGCTCTCGTTTAATTATGCAGTCGATAGTTCGTTCGGAACACGCAGCTTAATTGACCAAACAATACGGGATTCAGTGGACATGCTTCAAAGACTTTCCTGGCCTTTCTTTTGCGCGGATAGGTATCTTGTGATAGGCGTACTCTAAATTGAGTGTTATGCGTGTCGCAATACGCTCAATGATTGGATCTCTCCCGTGGAAGGAACGGACATTTAGGTAGGTCTGATTGTTAATCGTCTGGCTGTAATAAACGATCACTAATTTCTTTGTTTATCTTTGACTGCAGTCAGGATTTGGGCCTTCTGAGGGGACGAAAAGGGCCCAGTGACTCCTACAGGGAGTTGAGAAATATCTCCCTGTCCAAATCTCTCGTCCACATTAGTTTGCCTGCAATCGTGTGCTCGATTGAGAGGCATTCAACCAGGCCCGGTGCAGGTGGAAGTCACAGAACACGGTTTAGTTCCACCAAAAGAAATTTCAACACATCCGAAGTCGGAGGAAATCACGGCTGAAAAGAACATCGGCTAAAAAATTCGGTAAGACCGACAGCCTGACCGTCTCAGGAACGGCATCTTTATATTTGATCGAGACGGGGACATGTTCTTCGCGTTGGTAGCAAGGGCGATAGTGGCCATGGATGTCATATTGTTTGATTTACGAACCTTCCAGACGAAATACAACTCCCAAAACTTCCTGTATCTTCCAAGTAATTGCAATAAGTCAATTTGTCCCGTGTATCAACTGCTGCGCTCGACTGACATCCGAAACAATTCACGATGCTGTGACGGAAGTGGACGGATATTCAGAGGGAGAGAGGAAGTTTCGGGTTCATGATAACAGACAAATTCTTCGAAGCGCCTCCTTTTACTGCACGACAGTACGGCCGTCATGACTGGCGATATTCACATTGCCGCAGGACGAGGGCAGAGAAGGCGACTTACTAGCAAGCTAGTTTAAAGTTCTAATCGGCCCGCACTGCACCTGCTGCACTCTCTCCTCCCCACATGGGCTCGGTGTCATGACGGAGTCAAGAAATCCGCACCTAGGTGCACCACTGCACCCGTTGGTCCACAATGTACAACGGCCTAGGACGCCTAGGATCCCAACTGGCGCGGCGCGGGCCTGTACCTAGAAGTTCCCCCACACTCCAAATTTTGGTACTTATTATGAATGTACATTCTCATTAACGAATATGCGTGTTCCAGGAACTATCTGATAACACCTGCCGGACCCCGATCTAGCCCCCGCGCATCTACCGCGTAGCCCCTTTTTCAGACACAAGCTTTTCGTAACACGTCACGTGCGCGGCACTTTAAGAGTAGGTGATTGACGTATGCACAATAGAATAAGTTGTTGTGGTAGGATCGGGAAGCTACCAGGTCATGCACTTTAACAGGACTGGATGGTTCCTCGCAAATCCAAGTGGCCGCAGAGTACTAGGCTGTTGAAGGGTCCCGGTAAGAAAAAAGCTGTTGTTTTGCTAACTCCATCGACCTGACCTAATGGAAGGCATTTTGGGGGTGTAAAGTCCTCTGCTCCAGTAATACCTGCTCGATCTGGTGTCATAAACGGCCGTTGATGAATGCGTCTCGGGTGACATCGTCGCAACTTCATTTTGCCGTAACCACTCTAAAGTCGCAGAATTCTGTCCAAAAACTTCGGTTTTTGAGTAAACTGGTCGAGGAATTGTTCACCGCCTTGTCTGCGTGTCGCTAGAAGACGGCAAGGAGAGATTTATTTGCCAACATTTGCTTAGAGTTCTCACGGCAATCAGCAGCTTCGTAATTGGGACACTTAATGATGCGTCTTCAGACCATCGCAGAAATATCATTAATTAGAATGTCCAATTTGTTCATTTCCGAACTCTCGACCGGAGATTTGAAATTTTTAAATGTGCGAAAGCAGTGGTTCCACATCGCGGAAGCGTCTGAAGAATGTGGGTGAGTTGGTAATCGTGGCATTGGTAAATTGGCGTAATCGAACGTCAAAAAGCATCCGAGTGAGGGGGTACGAACGAAGAGCCAGAATGAAACAGCGCCCCGAACTGGGACTTAATCCATTTTACAATCACCCTATGGGAGCTATTTCGAATTAGAACAGCAGTTATTGGGATGGGATTTGGCTAGGGCAATAACTTAGCATGCCTGAAACGTGTCATAACCGGCATTTTAGTATTAGATAAAGAAGCCTCAAGAAGTCGGCAGGATAACCGTCCACCGTTCGGAATAATTGGGCCTACCGGGAACACTTGCAGTTTCAGTTACTTATATGGTGATCATGTTTGGCAGCATTGTTTTACGATCTGGGCGTCGACCCCAACTGTCGGCTGTTCGGCTCAACTTCAGGCTTAGCAATTGCTATGCCATCAGTAACGGCCCACTTACGCTGGTCGTTATTCTCTTCTCCTTTTAGTAACTGTACATCTTGGTGTGGTAGCCTAATAATGCGGGTCATAATTTGCCCTCACATCTTTTTGAAAGGGGGAGATTGGAGTGGTCTTTGTACTGTGGTCCTTCTGCGTCCTATGGCTTAGCTCAGACAACGACAAGACTTTGAGGGCTGGAGGCGGAGTGGTGACTGATTTTATTGGGGGCACAGACGCCATCAGTAACTGTTTTGACCTGCCACCAGTCCACTGTATGGGGTCTTTGCCGTCGAACTCCTAACCTCGGTTATCACTGTACGACACTTTGAAGATGGTGGAGTGTTTTAAAGGATCACCGGGTTTCCTTTTCCCCGCATCCTATTTACGCCTGGCGGTAAGCGATACTAAGGTCAGATGATCAAGGTAGGAAAGTCAATTTTCCTGTCTTTAACCGCATTGAGTCTTGGCGGCTGTCTACACCGATCCTGCAGGTGATTTGCACACTTAATATCGACTCGTTGCAAGCACATGTACGCCAAGTTCTTCGACCTTCTTTAACAGATGATCCGAAAGCGTCCGGATATCTCTCCTAGGACATGGTCACTGACATGATTAAGCAGCCACAAGGGGGAGGGTACCCTTGCAGAGCGTCGCTGCTGGTTATTGTTCCTTTTCCACTCTTTCCTGTAGGACAATAAAACAGTCTATCCTCGTTTGTGACGAGTGCAGGCCGAATTTTATCCTTCAGCACATGGATTGCCCTCGTTAAGGAGAAGTCTAAGTGGACTCATTAAAAGTTCTCGTTCGGGTTCTTTTATTTATCATAGGAAGTGTGAATTGGCCCAACCACAGTGTATTTGTTGACCGTGCAATCCGGTCGGGTTTTGTTGCCAGCCTCGGACAGTCTTGGCGTTAGGCGGCGTTGAGTCTCAACCTGCCTCATAGTTTCTTCTTGGCTGTTTTCAGCCTACAACAATTTAATACATGAATTTGAAGGCAGTTGATTTCTGTCGATTGCAACATGGAGCCTCAGACGTAATCGCACGTGTGGTACTGATCTTCTTTGTCCGACAAGCTTCGCACAATACTCTATACCTCTCAGTCCCGTCTAGATTCTATCGCTCATGACCACTGGACATAGAACCAGATCCGCTGAGGACAGCATTTGCTGCAAAATTGGCCTCAATGGCGTTCCTAATGACGCTCTATGCTCTCTGTGTTTTCACGTTCGAGATATCTCCGTTAAACGGCCTGTAAGCTTACCCCTATTGGTTATCTGGTAGGCAATGTAAGGAATCAAGAATGGGAGAGTTCTGACACAGGTTCAGGCTTGTGGAAGTGAGATGGTCGATACCTCGAAGATTTCCGATCACAAGTCGGGCAAGACAAAGTTATTGGACAAACTATACTGTGGCCAGAGAGCGCACACACGGCTCAGCTGGAAGAGGCAACAAGCGTTCCCCTCCGTCGAGTGACAGCCGTCGAGGTTCCTAGTCCTGGCGCTGATTGGCTGTGGGCGTACACTCCGTACGTCCACAGCCAATCAGCGAAGGACGCGGCGTCAACCCGTCTTCGGCCCTCGCCACGCTGGTACCAAGCTAGGAGTGGCTACAGTGCAATCGATTGACAGGGAGCGTTAGGTGGAATACAGGGCCACGGGTAGGCGATCGCGGGAGCATACAGCCATAGGCTTAATATCCGTCCTTTTAAATTATGAACCCACGTATCTTCGTGGGATTTACTTTACCTTGGTGACTAGAAAGCCTGAGGGCGTAAGCTGTCGACTGGCTGGAGGCAAATTTGCATGTCTGGCGGGCGTGACCGCCATAACTCTGGTTTAGGGCGCGCGGCGGGAATCCAAAGGTCGGCAATTCCCTTGTCTACCCTAATGAAGACGTTTTACGTCTGAATTAGCATAGGATATGATGAGTGCCGCCGTTAATAGCGGACAACACTGGGTGAAATGAACAACAAGGGTCATTTTGCCAACATCGCTGGTTTGCACTAGCGTGGCGGTTTCGTGACGAGATGTGTTGCTCCTGTTGCGCCATGTAAGAGGCAAGACAATCCGAGGTCGAATCACGCGATCAGCTACGAGGCCTCACATGACACGATATAGGTCTACACCACATGCTCATAGTGGGCGGAATTAGAAGCACAGTCTCGAAGTTCCGAGAGTTCACCCGACTGGTTGCGTGTAGTCTAAACTGGCATCTGTAGTTCCCGTGAACGCGCCTTTTACAGCAATTTTTTGATGGCCTACCAGGCAACCTCATTTAACGCCTTGATGAGTGGATTTCTGCGATCATTTCCGTCTTATCTGTGCCGACGAGCCTATCAGAACTCCACACGGAAATCTTAAAGTTTCAGTAAAGTTAGTAACAGACACGTCTTTTTCATGAGTACGAGCAAGCATGAACTTTTCGTGAGAATATTTTGTTCGGTGAAAGAAGAAAGGGCGAGTGAAAATTAGGTGAAGGAACTAAAAGCTCCTGCGTACCGACACCCAAGTAAATTCCGAGATAACAGTCGTAACCTGGTGGGTTTCAATGTTTCCCCGAGTCCCATTTTAAAGTCACAGGGAGGTTTTCGGATGTACCTAGTTATTCGAGAAAATCTACCCGAATCTCTGTTTCGAGACCCTGCTGAAATTTGTGAGTAAAGATAAACAACTATCTCGACGAAAATGAACAAATAAAATTTATACCTCGAAATTTACTTTAATTCTTTGTCATTTTAGAAGCGGTAAAAGAGTTCGAGTTTTCCTTGAGAATGGAATGGCCCTAGCGGAGGTGAGGAGTACTCTAAGATGGCAGTGCTGTACATTTCACCCCTTTACTTTTATTCTACCAAACGATGGGATTCTTGGCCCTTCATAAGTCCACAATCAAGTAGGATGGAAACCGATCGGCGAAAATCCGGAGCGTGCTATGAAAGGAACAGATCGGAAACTGGAGTCATAATTTTTTGCTCGGGAATTCAAACTGTCCCAGGTGCCGGTCGTTGTTGATGACTAGAAAATGTTAGTCGTTTATTGACTGCGTAATTGCCTACCTGGTAAGTTTGAAGATGACTGTGTAGGGCTTGATTTACGGGGTAAGTAATCGATGTGATGGTTGAGTGAGGTCCTACTTT
The DNA here is from genome assembly GCA_902702965.1 of Spirometra erinaceieuropaei. NCBI lineage: Eukaryota > Metazoa > Platyhelminthes > Cestoda > Diphyllobothriidea > Diphyllobothriidae > Spirometra > Spirometra erinaceieuropaei. The sequence goes on from CACRXP010000001.1 coordinate 3,963,501, forward strand.
AGGCATCTTGTGATCTGTTTCAAGCCCGGCTGCGACCAGCGTCTTCTTACCTGTGAGACTGGTGTACTTATGACGGTTAAAGACGTTTGATTGACAGTCCTCGCTCACAATGGATTTCCTTCACGTTAAACAGCGGAAGCCAGAGGGCGACCAGAGGTGAAGTTTTTAATGCACATTAAGCAGATCGCTGTAAATAAGCACCTTGTCAGCAAGACAACATAAGGGTTCCGCGAGGTAGCGCACAAGCTGCCGCGGACGCGTAATTATCCTCAAACGGACTGCGCCGCCATCGAATCAAACCAAAACGAGGGCCTGCTTAGCTCCTGGGCTGTTTTGAGACTGTGTGACTCCACAACCGTAGCCAGAGGTGCGTAAAGCAGGGGTTGCCAAACTCATAACCAGTTGGTCGGTAAGTTTGAATGGGTCATCGGTGCACGGGAGAGGGGTGGAAGGAGTGAACTCAATGTCCACATATTCCTCGTGTCACCTCGATATATTTCCTAGAAGAATAAATTTTATTAGCTTCGGGCTATCGCGACACACTAAAAATCACGACTTGGAAGGTTACCAACCGACGGGATAACCCTGCACCCCTCCGAAATGGCTCCTTCACAAGAATGGCCTCTATGGTCCCCTCACTTGTGTGGAGCCCATTACACTTGCACTCATGGTTTACAAACTACAAACCATATATTTTCTGCGTAGGGGGAATCGTATATTTCTCTACGGTATTAAGAGGAGACCATGTGGCGTTCACAAAATTTGGCAGTGGATTTGAGCCATATTGTTAACTTTACAAGCAACATTAGTAATTGCAGAGACACGATGTTTTACGAAGGGGCATTTCACGGTATTAAAAAATCTCGTGATAAGAAACTTTTTAAAAGCGAATTATACCCTTTTATCGAGCATAAAATAGGAAAAAGACGTAATTTTCTACCGAATGAGTAAAAGAATAAATATTTTTATGCATATTTTCTACGAAATATAAATAAATTTTAAGGGCATCAAAAGTCAATGAAATAAAATCATGCCAATTAGGTGGCCACTTTTTTACAAAGGGCGGTTTTCGCATGCGACCGGAAAGATGTTCGTCCGAAAGCCAGCACCCGAGCTAATTTAAGTATTATAGAATTATGCTTCATGATGATTAATTTTAGAACTCCACTTAAGTAGTCTTTTCGAAACGAAAACACATTTCAGAATTTCGGTCAACCTTTCATGAGCTAGCGCACCTACTGTAGATGCAGCGGAGGTCTGCTTCACTAGCATCAAACTCGGCAGCGATAGGGTGTAGATCCCACAACTAACCTGGGCTAGCCTGTGAACCGTGCCACACTTTGAATGGTGGTAGAGGGTACTTTGCGGGCGGGGCAACACACAGGACGGAGAACAAGAAGACACAGAAAATAGGTAAATTTCTGCCAAAGGTCATATCGTACGCTGTCACCCGGCAAAGAAAGCGAGCGCGATAATTCGAAAATAAACAAGAAACAGTTTTCGAAAAGTAACGGACTTTGAATGCACGGCCACTGGTAGGTTTGCATTTAGTCAGGAAGAGAAGGAAATTTCAAACAATGGGAACGGCGAATAATAAGTAATGTTTGCAGTCACACTGTATTCTAGGGTATAGTTTTGGAGTTGCCATCTACTCGGGGGTCCTACAACCTATCGTTGCCCCAAACTCAAGCGCCAGTCACCTCCGCGCTTCTCACGAAACAACTGTTCCGTATCACCCACGGTTGACCAACTGTCGCATACAAGTTAGGCATGCCCACTACAGCGTGAGAAATTTATTGGCCGAGTCGCTAACGTATTAGCCTGTTGTCCCGTGGGCGTCTGATCACGAGGTGTTGAAAGCGTGATAGACATCGTCGCCCGGTGCGCACGAAACGGTGTCTGTTTATTAGCGTTATCGTAACCCATCGGGGTTGGACAAGACAAACAGGCGCATGCGCGTACTGACGAGACACCGGTGATGGAGTATGACCCTGTCAGCGTCCAAGGTACACGGCCTGAGGGGGGGGGGGGATCGCGAGCCAGCAGCGCGCCTGCAGGTGGCCTCAACTGTCCGTGCGGAAGGTCGGCTACCCGTCAAAGTCTGGGGGCCGGCACACCAGCGTGCCTCCTACAACTCCCCTCCGACACCAAGCGAAGTAAATGCGCTGATGATTTAGGTCAGGCACAAGCCTCTTTGGCCAGTACGCGTGACAGTCGGGTCAGGTGCGTCGAAGCTGAGGCAGGCGGTAGCCAATAGGAATTGGCGGCGGCGGCGGTGCCATCGTTGTGTTGAGGTGCAGTCTATTCGACGGCCCCGACGTTAGCCGAACTGACACGATAAATGCTGATGGTGTCGGTTGTACGGTCGCAATCGTTGGCAGAGTCCTCTTCGCATTGGCGAAGATCCTAGTAAGGGTTGTCGTTGGTGGTGGCTGAAGTAGCTGATGGACAGCGTCACGTCGGATTAGCACGAGCTCGCCTGTGTCAGAGCCGAGCAGAATTAAGGACAGAGTCGGTGACGCCGGAGACTGCGCATGGAACTGCGGAGTCTGTGTACACAACTGGTAGGATCAGAAACTGTTCGCATACTTATAGGATAACCACAAGCCTATATATGCTGTCTACAAAGCGCCCGACAAGCCTCACGTCTACGGCGGCATTCCATGATCAGCATAGGGGCTCTGCTCATGGCGATGTCGGGCCACTTCAATTTACTTCACGGAAAATAAGTAGCGCATCGTGTGCTAAAATTTCACACGGAACCATCGGTAGTCCAGAAGGATGGTCTTTTAACTGCTCGTAGCTATGCCATTGCCGCGAAGGCTACAAACCCCGAGCTCCAAGGCATAACGACCTGTGGCGGGGCGCGGGAATATGGGTCCCCATATCACAGGTGGCCCCGCGCTAAGGTCCAGGGGAGAGGGAGAATAGGGTTTTGAGGGCCAGCGTTAACACTATAATTAAAAGCACTTCGCTGAAATCTAGCTCAAGGCCACTTGTAATGCGAGAGGTCCATATTCCCTTGTCCGATCCGATTTTCCTCAATTTACAAGGGGAAGCCTGAGAATAACTGACAGTTCGACCATCGATTTCGATGATGTCCACCGTGTGCCCCACAGCAGGTTGGAGCAGGGACGGTGACTTGCGCAGGGGTTTATAGTGCCAGTAGACTTTCGCTGCATCTACCTGCACTCTCTCCTCCTCCCCCGCCTGGGCCCGGTATCAAGACGGAGTCAAGAAGATCGGAGACGAGGGAGGCCGCAGGTGGATGGCTTGGACGGATCCTCACCTTGGCGTTCCACCACACCCCCTGGTCCACACAGCGAATAACCAGGATTTCAACCAACACAACAGAGTTTGGAAGCTGGCACGGCCGAAACCGCACCTGGGCGTGCCGCCAACGCCTGGCTCGGATCCCACACTGTGGTGAGAGTGTTGTAAAGGCCACATTAAAAAGGAGCCATTGCAGCCTGACTCTCAGACCGCCTCCCGTTAAGGAGGAGGACCAAGTTACCCCGTCAGTTGGCAACCTTCCAAGTCACGGCTTTTAGCGCACCGTGATAGCTTCAAGCGCGCCAGATTGATTGTAGTGAGGAAAGTGCGCTGAGTCGTCGACCTCACTCTCCCTTCCCATTCCCACACCCGGGCCGCCGTCCGAGCCGGTCGGCAAACTGGAGTGGGGAACGGGCGCGGTGGCTGCCACGGTCGACTGACCGTGACTGCGCGCGCCACAGCACGACCTGGCCCCCCATACACACACAAACACCAGGATTTCACAAAACGGGGGTTGAACGGCGTGTCTCTCACTTGCGTGAGAGGGCCGTGGAAGGTGCTGCTTCAGCCCGTTCCCAGCCCACCAGTCCGCCACTCCACACAGCACACACACACACACAACGCGACGAACTGCGTGAACCGAGAGCGGGCGTCCATCAGCAACCTTCCTATCCACGACACTTGAAGTGTCGGGAGAGAGAGTAACTAGTAACATACAGACAGGGCGCCAGAAATAACCTTTGACTGACTGATGGACAGCATAACACACCTAGAAGGTCTCATATACTTTACTGTACTCGGAAATGGATGTGCCGACTTGGAATAAACCCCCCGAGACAGGCCTTTTTAGGTTTCGGCTCAAATAATTATATCGATTTTCGGACTGAGTCAGAAAACAATTGCTTCAAAGGATTCACTGCAAGTTGACGGATTGATTTTTGAGAATAAATTGTTGCAATTTCAGAACCACAGGGCAGATGAGAAGCGCTGTTCAGCCGTTTAATTTCCCCAGAAATTATTACGCTAATTTGGAACAAATCCTTCGTGGCAAACTTTCTCAGGCTCGGTGCGAAATTTATTTAAAATACGGTAGCAGAAAGTTGGCGAAACATGTGTTTGGATCCTTTGCTATTACCTGTACAGTCATTACTGTGATTCCTGAAACATCTGCATACTACGGAATTCCTTTTGACAGTTTGTGTATACCACGTGGTTATATCACCTGAAGCCATGGGGTGTAGCTCAAATACTTATATCAACATTCGGACGGAGCCTGAAAAGATTTGTCCCCAAGGATTTACTCCAAGTTAGCACATTTATTTCTGGGGCTAAATTGGTGCAGTTTCAAATTCGGAGTATATAACAGAAGGCACAGGGAAAACACAGCAGACCTACTGATAAGTCGAAAACCTCGCAACTGTCATGCAGCGACTGAACACCGGCGAAACACGTGTCCGGGCTTCTGGTTAGCACCGGGATCGACAGACCAGAGAGAGGTTGG
>CACRXP010000001.1:3968344-3991513 GCA_902702965.1 Spirometra erinaceieuropaei
CGCTCGTGCTAAATCCTAAAAATAAGTTATTCAGTTGTACCTTGCAACATTCACGATATGGAGACCATGATGGCAGCTTGCGTCGCTCAAGGGCTAGAACACCTGCCAGATAATGTGGAAAAACAGCTAAGTGACTCCTCAGGGTTTTTCATCGTTATAGAAAATTTCACTAAAAGGCCGCCGTTCAAGACAGCGACCAATGTACTCTAAGAAAAGGAGCTAATTAAAATTTTAATTCAAGAGTGGCCTCAAGGCCGCTGTCATTGTGTCGAGTGATCATCGAAACGCGCCACTCTAGGTAACTTTACATAAACCCCTCGGCTGAATTAAGCAGGATGAGTATTTTTCGAAACGTGGCAAGCGGATACCGCACTATGACTACGTAGACACTTCCTTGAGGCGGATTTTTAGTCAAGCCTCAAGCACTTCTGCGATGTTGACTGTCACTCTGCGGAATTATCCTGTCCCGTGATCTTATTTGTCAAATTTAACTCTGATCAGTCCATCGCAGGAAGAGCCGGCTTCCTGCGCAAAAGGGTGTTTCCGACACTTCCCGTGCACCTAACCTATCAAACGCACGATATTTAGTGCGAAAATATTGGGAGTCGTACACAGGACTGCGGGCCCGCCGTAATCCAGAGCATGCCTATTGCCGTGACCAAACTTTAGCCCTGACCTTCCGAGCTCTAACCGCAATCTCCACCGTCACCCTAACATTGATCCTAACCCTACTTTTCTTGGAATTTAGTGCAAGGCCACCCGTGGCCAATTAAATATTTCCTTCAAAAGGTGCTCTGGGGGATTCGAATAATTCATTCTGACCGAACTGTGAAAAACTCGGCGACCTGGATGGAATATGCGCCCACGACAGCCTCCCCCACCCACGGGTGTCGCGAGTTTAATCATATTTGAGTCACGATGCCCACTCAGACTACTGCAACCCATGGAATCCACCGAAGTCGCCGAGTTTTTCACAGGTGACTCAAAATGGGCTTTTTCAAAGTAAACAAAAAATCAGACTGCCTTTCATCAGCTAAACACATTTTCCAACTTGGGTCTACAAATTTACAAAGACCCCTTAGGCGATCACTACGACAGCGCCATCACCGCTGCCGCCACCACCACCCGACCCGCATTGACGACTGCGATTTTGACAGGTCGGCAACACGCAGGGGAGCGTGACTTAGGGAAATTACGTCGACAACATGGCCACCGCAAGAAAAATGAATGGAGACAGGAAGAACCAAAAAAATAATTTATTAAAAAAACGTCAGTAACAAAACCCGCCAATCTACTTTCGTCCTTCAACCATGATGATGTGGTAGCCGAATTTCGTCTTTACGGGGGGATTTGTGTAGACGGGCTTATCCACAGTCGACGGCGTGAGCTCAAAGGCCGCATCCTGCAATGAGCAAAACATGAAACTGTGGAGTCTGAGGGTCGACGAAATGCCAAGTGATAGCGAAATAGGAACGGAAGTGGATTAAAAAAAGCTCGATAAGCGCCAAAAAGAACTGGAATCACAAACAGCACACTTACCTGGAAGGGTCCGACCATGGAGCCCCGGGACATCCAGCCAAGGTCACCCCCGGAACGGGCCTTATCCTCGCTGTACTTCTCCGCCACAGTGTTGAAACGTGCGCCATTGTTCAACTCCTCCATGGCCTCCATGCACTTGCTGAGTTTCTCGCACAAGATGTGCCTGACCTGTAAACAAACGTAAAACCTATCACCTCCCATGCTGAAACCAGTCGTAGAAAAAATTTGGAAAACAGACACGGCTGCGGGAATGAGTTACCCTAGCACTACAGATGACCTTGCGCTGCAATACAGAGGAGGGGTTAAGGTAGGTATTAGTATAAGGGTTAGAGTTGGGACACAGGAATAGGTGCCATGCTGGAATTTAGGACAAAGACATCTATAGTACGAGGCATGGGTACTTGCTCTCGTATCCAAACAAAATAATTTGCTCGGACTGATCGGCAGAAATAGGAAAAGGGAACGCGAATTTTGCACTATAACAATCCCAATCTTCCTATTGCATTGCGCGCATTTGCATTCATGATAACGTCTAGAAGCAATTCCTTCGGGGGTTGCTTTTATATGATTCGCAATGCATGTCGCCAGTCTGACGCACCGATCGCGGTATACTACGTGTGCGAAACATCGCGTGGCAGGGCACGAACACATCACATCCGGTTGAACATGGCACACGAAGTGGGGACCGCGTCGCGTGCGTGGCACGTGTAGCCGGGCCGTCGAGTTTTGTCAGCCGAAACGCTCGCGCCCACCCCCCCCCCCATCGTCTTAAACTCATCCTTCCACCAAGGCGAAGATGAGGGAGAGTGAGATAGAGGCCCTAAAAGTCTGTCTGGCTATTAAACTAAGTCGCGCATAGGTCATCGTTGCTGCGCTCAGTTTGTGTCAGCCGAACTGTCATACATGCCAAGAAGCCGGAATGTCGGTATAAAATAGTGGCTGAACTCTGCAACAAGAACCTTCTCCCCTTTTATTAGGCCGTTTCCGAGGTTATTAATGACGACCACCGATGATATCACTAGACACGCTGAGCACTCACAGAGCTGTAGCAAATAAGTGGAGGGGGGACTGTCAGCCTAGAGCAACTTAGCCCGACTCGACGACTTCTCCAGAGCCCGGATGGTGGCACTTGCAATCCAGTGAAACATAAATCCCGTAGCTTCTGACAGCCGACAGCTCGTTTTCCGGACTGGTTGATAACCATCGATAGCCGGGAAGGTGGCAGCGACATGCGCGCTACCTAGACTATTAGGAGGGCGGCTTGCGAAGCACCGACCCCACCATCTACTACCGCACGTGCCGTGATCCAATGCCACGACAGGGTCAAAACGACTGGATATGAACGGGGAGATGATGGGTGATCAGGTACTGGCGGACGTCTGCGTGTGTGTCACATACGCGCGGGTCGAGCAATCCACACAAGTGAGACTTCACTCATTACGTTAGCATATCGGTGAGGTTGCCTATAAGACCACACTAGCAAGGAACGATTGCAATGAAATTCTCAGCCGCGTTGACCCACTAGTAGGGAGAATTCAAAACCAAAACTTTGGGGGAGGAATATTTTAAAAATAAGACAGATTTATAACAGTGAAGAACGAAGGCGCAAATTTGTCCTCTCTCTCTTTCCTTGAAGACTGAACCAAACTGACTGAGGATGAGACTAATCACAATGGTCAACAATCGGCTCTCCCCTGCCGTGATGTTTCTTTATCCACTAGGAACCAGACTTCACGCGTCCATCCACCCGAAGGGAGGGGGACAGACCGAGTGATTAGCTGAGCGCACGGCCATAAGTGGCTCCCTCGATAGATCTAGCCGGTGACTTAAAAGTGACTTTTTGTGCTGGTGACGAGAACTTTCTTGTCCTAGCCCAATATAGGGGTATAAGGGCATCAGAATTCATAGGCCCCAACTAATTCCGTGCACACTAGGAAACGAATCAAACGGCGACTCAAATCTGAAGATGAGCTCTCCGATAGAAATGGTCATTCAGTCTCAGAGTAATTAATGACGCTGAGGCACGTCAGCTTCGCCAGTGACGTGCCACCTCATTAGAAGACCAATGGACTTTCGATGTCTACACAAAGTTAATTATGTTAACAGGACAGGGTCGATGGACGGCATGCCTCCTATAGTCGGCTTTTGGTGAAACTACCTCGGACAGAAATCGAGCTCATAACAATACTACTGATTCTGAACTGTCCGCTATGCATGTCTCCAAAGGGACATTCTGCCACCTGGAATGCAGCCGATGTGGTTGGCAAGCAGCATTTGCATTGTCATGTGCGATTTTATGGCAGCAAGCAGTCTTGGTAGGGGACAGGAATATGGACCATCCGTACTACAGGTAGCCCTATGCTAAATTCCAGGGTGGTTAGGATTGGGGTTATGCCGATTGATTTTGGGGTTAAGATTAGGACTTGGGGATAGGAACCCCGCCCGGGGATTTGGGCCATGTGGTACGGTGATATTAACTGAAACAATTGAATAGGGTCGAGTTCTGATTTTGTCTTTCTCTCCTGGTCATCATAGTTTTAAATTATGTGGTACGGTGGGTGTCCCGTGTCCAACCACAAGTTTACCAACACGGGCAATGGGTGAGCATTCAATTTCCCCAGTTCGTATTTAATAAAAATTTTCCTAAATGCACCCCTGACTTTATAATTGACTAGTTTTACGATTTGATTACTATTCTAGTGGTGATCTGCGTTTTTGGACGTGAATTGATGTAGGCGGCTGAAAATATATTCAAAAGAAAGACAAGATGGCATGGCCCTACCATGACTCCGGTATCTGGCCAATTTCACGAAATGTTAACTGGAATTCCGATATGTGTTTTCGACTGAAAAGGATAATTTGAGTGGAAATGCAATGATTCCCGTGAAGCAAAGATATTTCAGTCCGAACGTCTGCTAAAACCACACTGGGTAAAAAACTGACTAGCTGAGTAACATGCATTTTGTATCTGATTTATGACGTCCCGACGAATGCAAACATATTTTATAGAAAATATGCGCAAAAATACTTTTTTGCGTGCACTAATTTGGTAAGAAGTTTTGTTTTCTTCCAAAAAGTATCATCCGATGTAATGTTCCTCAATTCACGAATGCTTCTGAACCTGACCTGCAGTTGGACTTGCGTTTAGGGTTGCCAAACTAGATGCTGCATACTCTCCGTCTAAGGGAAATCATGCATTTGTCTATCACGACATTATGGAGGGTTTGTACAATTTTGTAACGTAAGTGGATCATGTTGTATACTTCATAAAGAGAACTAGTAAAGGGACATGTAAGATATCTTAAAACATATCATAATCACAAACTTCTTCAGACCGGTAGATACCCCCTTTTCAGGCAAAGAAAAACATGGAAGAATACGCAATTTGCTACCGAATGAGTATAAAGAGGCATATTTTCCTGCACATCTTCTATAAAATGCATTCGACTTCAAAAAGTCGACGAAAGTCGATGGGGAAATGCATACTACTGAAATAGTAAATTTTATTTAGTGTGCTTTCTGCAGGCGGCCGGCAAGCGGCGAATTCAAAAGCGAGTATCCTGGCGTGACTAAAATATTTTTGGATTATGCTGCTCACTAATCATTACTACAACGCATTTAAATAGTATTTCCAAACCGAAATCACATTTCAGAATTTTGGCATTTCACGAGATAGGTTGGGTACTATAAGCTCTAGCCGGCTGCAGATAGCACACTGGAATACGGCGGTCAGTGTTGTGTGAGTTTCGGTCCGTACTTCGACGGGCGCATACAGTTAATGGAGAAGTGAGTGTGGGATGAATTTCCCTGGCTTCCTTGATACAATAGATACAGCTTGAGGAGTAGTGAACATCTAAGACTGGCGACCGAACTGCAGGTCATGTGCAACCTATGCCACTGCACTCCTGTGGATGCTCATCAGATTGCGTTCACATTCAAATGGTCTGTAAGCGTGTGCTATGCCAGTATCAGCAAGCCAAGGCCATCGCAACCTGGTATGCGATGGCAGTAATCTGACACCTGGTTCCCTGCCGGTAGATGCGTTTGCGCTACCGATGGGTATACGGGTGGTAGGCATGGCTGCGCCGTCATCATCCTCGTTCTTCTGACCTCTGTTGGGGTGCTATTGGTGAAAAATCTTGGTCAAGTCCATGTTGTGGACCAGGGGGTATGCTGGTGCGCCTAGGTGCGGGCCCGGCCGTATCAGCCACCTGCGCCCCCCCTCACCTCCGGTCTTCTTGACTCTGTCTTGACACCGGGTCAGGTGGGGAGTGGGGAAGAGGGAGTGCGGTAGACGCTGTGCAAGTCTACCATCACTGCAAACTAATTTACGCACAAGCTAACGTCCCTGCTTCACCATGCTGTAGAGCACTCGGTGGACATGGTCGGGAACGACGGTCGGACTGTCGCGTTCACATAAAAACGCTATATAACAGAGGACTCTAACGCTCGCTTATCCTTGATGGTAAAAAAAAGCTGGTGCAAACCAAAACATGCAATGTTCGAAGAACACAGCCAGAAGAACAAAAAGGCAGAAAAACCTTGACAGAATTTCCGCCCTTTGCTGGCGCTTTTGCGGAGGCTCCGGCATCTCCAGTGGCACTGGCGCCCTTCGACGGACCGGCTTTACCCTTGTTCTGCTTTGGCATAATCAAGCTCCCTGCAGGAAAATGCAAGACGTTAGTTCTGATATATGTTTCCAAGAAGAGGTTGAGTAAATTTTGACACAGGATGCTGCACGACAATAGGCAGGGGTTCGGGAAAAAAGTCAGTAAAAAAAGCAAGTAACCGGGGCGCTGTCTTTCGTATCTATTGGCGCAAGAGCTGATTGGCCAGAGTGAACAATTCACGCCCCGCACCACTGAATCAGTTGCGGCATCAGCCGCTACGGTGGATCAAATGCGTGTTACGTAAAACGGCAGAAAAATCCACCCAGCCAATCAGCGCTGAGTAGTTAGGTCGCATGACAGTTGTCGTCACAGGCCTTTGATCAACACATTCATCAGGATTCTAAGCGAGAGATGGGGAGCGTCAGCTAAAGGTGTGCCAATCACGTGACAGAAAGCGCGCGGAGCGCACCAGCTCCTGCGGTGCAGGTGGGTGCAACCATACAAAGAAGTGAGCATGTCTACTTATCCCTGAAAAATGAACCGCAGCGACGGCGTTTAAGCAACGTAGGGATGCATTACCGAAGTGATGCGACCCGCAGAATTGATTCAATTGCGCAGGGGAGTGGAGGACAGGCCTGCCAATCAAACTAGTTGGCACCTGATGCGTGCCCACAACTACTACCGTGTCTGAGACATGTGTGTGACGTGAAAAATGTGCCTTCGAGTGGAAGGTGTATTTTGAGCGTAGTTGAAATACTGGTAAAGACAGAATCGTATTACTTCACAAGCCGTAAAAAGGCGATTAAGGCCCACCCCGATTTTTTCCTCATCCATTTCAAAAGTCACAAAATGACAAAAGGTACTCTATGGACAACGAACTTTTCCCGCAAGGGAAAGGAAAAAAGCTAGCTCTAGCAGTAAAAGCTCCAGAAAAACGGGCATTCATAAAAATTCTACCTTGAAAATAGACTGTATATCGTTTAAAATGCGTCCATTTGGGACGAATTTACTAAAACAACACCCTGTACTAAATGAAGAAGAAAGGAAAACGAACAAGTGCTCATTGAGAGAGGCTTATTAACCATTGATTGCCACAACGCCATCGGCTACGAAGGCTGCAGACCAGATCATCAAGAACACATAGAATGTCCTCAATTTGTCATGCAATCAAGGCAGACCTTTGAGTGTCGTCCCACTGCGAGCTATAAATTACTTGCCTGTGTTCGAAAATGCAACCGAAATTTATGATGGCCAAGGACAGGAGACCAAATGAGAACTCGGCTGCATTAAATTGTTTCAGCCAATGTCATCACACGCCAACAAAACTGACCTGCCACAAGGGCTGAGAACCTGGGCAAGGTACTGAAACTGCTATTAATTTGCCAAGGTCAACAGTTGATTTTATTTGACCGATTTTTGAAAAAAATTGACGACCTTGGTGAGATTCGAACCTGCAATCTCAGGGGCAGGGCTTATGTACAGCCAACGCTCTAACCACATGAGCAGCAAGGCCCCACCGAGACCCGTGAGTTTAATTGCCCGGCCTACTGTAACTTATTGGGTCGACAAATTCTGATGCAGTAAGCTGACTGTCCAAGCAGGATTTCCCAAAGAATAAGGAATTCACCAGGTGACAACCAAAATTCCAGTGGAACTCATAGCTCAGGTAGTTAGAGCATTTGGCTGTACTCAAGCGCTGACCTTGCTGACATGGGTTTGAATGCCACCGAGATCGCCGAATTTTGCATAGGCGGGGCAAATAAGTTATACAAATCTGCCAAAACACTTATTAATTAGTTCATATTGACCCAACTGTGAAAAACTCGGCGCCTCGGTGAGATTCGAACCCATACAGTAATTAACTGATTCTGATAGTCATCTGGTGGATTCTAGATTGATTGCTTAGGAAATCCTGCTCAGGCAGTGAGCTTACTGTATCAGAATTGATGGATTCTACATGTTGCAGTAGGCCGGCCGGATAACTTGACACAGATGTGATTAAACTCACGGCTCCCAGTGGGGACTCTAGCTCAGGTGTTTGGAGAATTGGCTGTTGCTGCCATGGGTTTGAATACCACCGAGGCCGTCAAGTTTTCTACAGATGGGTCAAACGAATTATTCAAAATCTGCCGAAAAAAACTATTAATCGCTAATCTCACGAACTAAAAGTGGCATCTATCGAATTCCTGTTACCAGGCTCTGTCAGCATACAGTCGGGTCAAAAGGAAAAGCAACGAAAGGTGGCAGCGCAGGAGTTAATGGGAAGAGTGCCGAAAACAATCATTCTGGCATAACAGGAGATGAGAAATAATGTGATATGCATATTATGAAATCTAGGACTATAAAAAATAGAATTACGAGAATATTTTAAAAAACCAAAGGCAATTATAGGCTAAATTCAAGGATTTTTATAGACTAAAAAAAGTTCATTTGGTCAACATGCGCTTTCGATAACTCAATATCAGGTCAATTTAGTTACATAGAAATTGAAAAGAAGATAAGTTCACAAGGTATATAAGTGACTCAAGGTCTATTAACACTTATAGCTCCCACACCATCCACATGAAAAGGTCGGCGTCAGGAAAGCGACAACCACGATGCAAGTACTGAACTTCAACAGCAACCACCATATCAGCCACAAACGCAGGTATGTAAGGACACTCTATCGGCGTGTCGAAACGCACTACAGTGAGCCGGGGGACAAGATTGACGAACTACAATATCTCCGACGAGTCTTCAAAGCCAATGGCTACCCGCGCAACTTTGTCAACCGGTGCATACGCAAAAGGGACGAAGGGCCTAACCACCAGCTCTCAAGTTGCGGCTCATTCGACAAGATCCGGCCACACATTCAAATTCGACAAGGCCGAAATTCTCGCAAGAGGTGACAACCGCGTGATCCGGGAGCTACTTGAATCATGGTTTACTGGCCCCCAGTCCATTAGCAAGTGCAATGATCTTCCCCTTCCATACTCGGTGCTGAGACTTTGCTTAGGCGGAGTAATTAGCCACGCGGGGAGCGCACATGTGAACACTCTTCCCAACACCAGGGTCGGTGGGTCGATGGTCGAGCAATCGTTATACCAATATCCAACACACATGATGAAATTGCAGCAATTAACGACGCGAATGTCGGCCATCAAGCAATTATCACACCAAGTGCAGCGATCCCCGATGGAGGGGGAGCCGTGAATTTTCATAGAAATGCGGTAGCATAGCGACTGCATTGTATAAATACTGCAGCACCCTGTGCATGAACCACCCACATCTGCTATCGTCTTTGAGGATGGGTTCGAGCAGGAATCCGAAACGTCAGTCAAAGAAAGCTCTCGTTCCAGTGATCGTATCTTCTTCTTCTTCTTCTTCTTCTTCTTCTTCTTCTTCACAAAGATCGGTGTGTTCTGATCATTGGGGCAAGGGGCGGGCGACATAGGCTGAGTGGTGTTTGTAAGTCGGGTACGTGGAGCACATATCACTTCCATTAGGGGGTTGGAGGGGTGTCGAATGATCATCTGGGGCGGGCACTGGCCACGGAAGACAGAGGACCTGCGTCAACGTCTTCTGACAACATAACAATGGATCCGCTGGCCGTATAGACACTGCCTCGGCTGTACCTAGCACCCGTTGGCACAGGCCTCTGGAGAAGCTTGCCGGTGTCCGATAGACAACCTGGAAGGCTTCTTTGGTAACGACTGGCTGAGTAGTACCGACAATATGTGTGAGAATAGAACTCGAAGTCGATTTGTTTCCCTCTCTTCCTAGCCAGGCCGGCACCTGTTCACATACGCTCATTTAAGAGGTCTCGCTGTACGGCTAATATATCCCGATCCACAGAAGCAAGTGAATGAGAAAATACACATCGACGTGGCCTGCAACAATTATCCGTCTTTAACTTCCAATCGCAGGAGCCTGAGACGGCAATTTCTGATTTATTGCCGTTAGCAGCCAAAAACAGTTCAACGCCAGGGCATTAGAGGACGAATCGACTTGTTAGCATGCGTTATAGCGGACAGACAGCAGGAGCCGTAGAAAGGTGCACCTCGCATAATTGAGGCGCAGTTACGGAATGAACGTGGACAGGTGAGCGAGGGCAGTAAGCCCGTTTGTGATGGGGCGCAAGTCGGGTAATATTGCATTTCTAGTCATGCACGTACGCGTGCGAACGACAACCAATAAATTGAGCGAACGAAACTGGGCTCATGGTTATTGATCGTGCGCCCGTAACAGTTCGATCGTCATTGTCGACGCTGTCCACCATGTACTCCGTAGGAGGGTGGGAGCAGGGACGGTGGCTTGCACGTGAGTTAGTATAAAGTGATAGTAGACTTGCACAGCATCTACCACACTCTCACCTCCCCCGCCTGGGCCCCTTGCCAAGATAAAGTCAGGAAGGCCGGAGGCGGGAGAGGACGCGGGTGGCAGGCACGATGTAAACCCGTACCTGGACGTACCACCACATCCGCCGGTCCCCGGACCAGGACCTTACACTACAAGAGGAGAGGCGGTGGGGGGGGCGGCTCAGATTCCATGGAGGGGGAATGGTAAATAGGATGCCGGCGTTAGTAACAAATACAAGCAATCGCTTTCGCAAAAGAGAGCGGACAGCTTGTGAGCGTGGGTAAAAGAACAACGCCCAAAACAAATATATTTATTGGGACAATAAGCGGTCTGGACGAATATTACATTGAAAAGGGGCTACTTCTTGCCCTCAATCATAATGATATGGTAACCAAAGTTAGTCTTGATGGGAGGATCAGTGTAGACAGGTTTCATTACAGTGGAAGGTGTCAGGGAAAAGGCGGCCTTCTAAATAGAAGAAAAATAATATTGAAATAAACGGATTTAAAATGCAGAGGAAGAAACGAAGAGGAAATTCAAGGAAAGTTGATGAATATTCAGGCGGCAAGGGAAAAATTGCAAAGGGGGCAAGTAGTCTGCAGGAGCAATGGTTCATCTGTTAATGAGTAGCAACAATTAGCGATGCAGGTTGACGAGAGAAATTGAAGAAGAAGCAGTAATGCAGGGGAAGGGGCAAAGTGGGCTTACTTCGAAGGCCTCATTCATTGAACCGCGAATCATCCAGCCCAGATTTCCGCCAGATCGACCCGCGTCATCAGTATAGGAATTGGCAACGGCGTCAAATCGTGCGCCTTTCCTCAGCTCATTCAGAGCCTGTTGAATGCGAACCTCCTTTTCACAAAGAATGTCCCTCACCTACACAGCCAATTCAGAAAAAATTTCCTCTTTTATTTTGGAACGGCGTCCAGCGATCGGAATATGAGATATACGCGTCCCTTCGTGTCTTTGGACTCAATGTATAGCCCTCCCAACTGGTCGGATAGCGACCAAGAATATATACAGTAAGTGACCTATCTCATGAAATGTTGGCTGAAATTCTGAAATGCGTTTTCCATTAGGAAGGATTACTTGGTCGCGGTTGTAATACTGCTTATCTTGTGGCATACTCTTATAACATTTCGGACTCGGCAGGAGGTCGGCTTTTAAATGCACTTTTTTTCAATCTCCTGTAGAAAGCGTGCTCAGTAAAATGACTACTTAAGTAGCATGCATGTTTCCCATTGATTTTCGATGGTTATGGAAATTTAAATATATTTTATAGAAACCATAAACAAAATATGCTTTCTTTCAGTGACTTAATAGAGAATCACGTCTTCTTTATATTTTATACTTAAGGAAGAAGTATAATTAGGTTTTAAAAAAGTTTTCCAATTTCCGAATGAGTTGGAGCCTGGTCATTCGTTGCATTAGCGCTTACTAATTTCAGTCTGCAAGGTGCATGCGTTCCGCGTAAAGAAAATCACATATTTTTCTATGCCTTTAAAGAGATATCATACAGAGTACATAAAATTTTGCAATGGATGCGGACCATGTTGTACATTTCATGAGGAGCAGCGGTAAACGGCCAGGTACGATGCTATGTGAATGGACATTTCGCGGACTTAAAAAGTCTCATAATTAGAAACTTTTTTAAAACCTAATTATACTCCTTCCTTAAGTATAAAATATAAAGAAGACGTGATTCTCTATTGACTGCCTGAAAGAAGGCAAATTTTTGTTTATGGTTTCTATAAAATATGTTTGAATTTCCAAGACCATCGAAGATCAATGGGAAAAATGCATGCTACTTAAGTAGTCATTTTTTACTGAGCACGCTTTCTACAGGAGATTGAAAAGAAGTGCATTGAAAAGCCGGCATCCTGCCGAGTCCGAAATGTTATAAGAGTATGCCTTAAGATAATCAGTATCACAACCGCGACCAAGTAATCCGTCCTAATCGAAAACGCATTTCAGAATTTAAGCCAACATTTCATGAGATAGGTCACTCACAGTATATAAAAGAGTCGGGACATAGACAAAGGACTAGGGTGACCATTTCCGGCTGATTGGCCGTCGTCCGCCGGTCTTACCCAAACCCAGGCTCGCCCCACCCGAGCTCTGAACTCGCATTTCTCGGCCATAGGACGTTGTTAAGCCCAAAGCTCTACCCCTGAGTCACGGATCAGTTGCTCTGTGGATCGCAATGGGGAATATTGACGTACATTGGAAGTGTATCCGTCGGCTGGGTTATGGGACATACTCATCCCAGTCCGATGTAGAGCCCTCACAGACAGTTGCGTATCGACCAGGACGATAAAGAATAGCAGCGTTGAGCGATATCAACGGCGATGAGTGTGTCCTCCTAGAGCTAAGACTAACTCCTGCAGAGACAACAGGAGGCAGTCGGTAGAAGGCACAAAGACTGAGCGGTGATAAGCCGCACAAAAGGCGTTTGTGGAATAGGGTGTACTGTCGAGGGCATCCTCATTTCTGGAAGTAACCACTTCCGCAGTTCACCAAAGAAGCTGCGATCGAAGTTTCCCAGGGCCTACCATTATTGCAGCAACGGCGGCCTCTAGAGAAGAGCCGTCCAGCTAATGCCCGGAGAGCAAAGCCAAGTCTCGAAGACGTGGAACTAGTGGAAGCTTGGTGGTTGAATTTGCAAAATCAATCCCCTTCCACAAAAAGTGAGTTTAGTGGCTACAGGCTGATGTCATCGGGGGCGCAAAATGTTCTACAGACAGTCGCCGAGAAGGCAGTGAACGGACGCGTCCGCATCTCGGAATTGTGTCTATGGAACGAGCAAAAGAATGAATATTTTTATGCATTTTTTCCATGAAATATAATCGGACTTTTAGGGGCATCGAAAATCAGTGCGAAAAATTCATGGTACATAAGTAGCCACTTTTTACGGAGCATTGTTTTTGCATGCAGCCGAAAGGAAGTTCGTTCGAAAGCCAGCATCCTGAAGTAACTGAAATATTATAGAATTATGTTGCAGGCTAACTAGTTTTACAACCCTACGTAATCGTTATTTTCAAAACGAAGACGCATTTCGGAATTTCGGTTGACATTTCATGAGTTAGCCCACCTACTGTATTCATGACGAAGGATAACGAATTCCGCCAGTAAGTTGATAAAAGTATAATATTCAATTACTGTGGACGGAAACGGCCGTTCCAGCCATCCGAGCGCAAAACTGTTGAGATCCATCTTATCAACTCATTCTTTTTATCTCGGGCAACCTCAGTGCTGGTTGAGCCGACCCCCTCAAGCCTCTCGGCACTCAAGATGTGGTGGGAAACATCTTGGGGCGTGGAACCGTCGAACTTATTGTTTAGACTTTCCAGCATTCAAATCTTAGACTGGCTCTTCGAGTAGAGATGACCACACGACCACAAGGCAGATTGCGGTTCCATGAGGGAGCTCTCAACCAGGGCAATGTTGTTAACATAGGTAAAATCTGAGACGCAAAGGTCTTGCACCGCTTCAAAGCTTCCGATGGGCAATGAATGTCATGGATACAACCGAATCTATAACACATCGAAAGAGGATCAGCGGGGGAACTCAGCCTTGTCGTACGCCAGCGCTCACGACAACCCACTGATTCCTCCATAGTCTAAGTGCCCATCCAGAAAAGACCTCGACAAGGATTTAATATATAAGCCAACGGAGAAAATAGAGCACAGGAACTCTCGTAATACGGGAGGGATGCTAAAACTAGTTTTATTTGTAGGGCAGATAGACTAGGCGACTGACGGAGTCTGTGGAAGGCATTGAAGAGGCTCGCACTTCTGTCATTTTTTATTACCCGAAGGGGCGCCGAAACAGATCATGCAATCTGAAAGATGCGAAGTAAAGCAGTGTAAATGAATAAAAAACAAGTAATCGAAGTGTATTGGTTAAATAAGTCCAGATTGGGTAGGACGGTATGCGGCAGGCAAGATTACCCTCAACATTAAACTTAATTTCAAACCCAGTTCTAACTCTAATGCCAATCATAAAAGCCACACAACGGATAAACTCTGGCGCATATACCTACCTGCATCAGATAATTAAATTGTGCTATAGTAATAAAAACGCAGGCTTACATATTCAAATGTCATTGGGACCTGCTCACGGCACTCCAGGTAAAAGATCAGGATTAGGGCCAAGTTTGCCTGCCCCATACTGTATTACCCAACCCGGACTTCTTTAACCAGTAATCTTGGACTACTTGTTTTTCGCATGCTCATAGGCCCCCTTAATTTGCACCTTTCAAATTGTGAGCTCTGTCCCGCCACCTTATCGATGTAATTAGACGAAAAGCGGTGCATATAGAAGTTTTCTCAATGCCTTCCACAGATTAGGTTGATTAGTGCGTCTGTCTACCCTGCTGATAAAAGTAGCGCCCAAATCCTTACCATATTACGGCAATCCCTGTGGTCTATTTTTTCAGTAAGCTTGAATACCAATCCTTGCTACATCGACTTATTCACGTACATGTCGCCGTCCCTGCGCACACCACGCGGTGGGACATACGGTGAACATCGTCCGAATTGACGGTTGAACTCTCGCAGAGCAGCGGAAAACTAGCTTGTCCGTTTGAGCACTATTTTTGGAACTATATCTGCACCATATTTGCGTACACATATATATATATCCCGTTCATCATCCCCAAAAGTAGATGAAGCAGAAAAAGAGGCGATTCCATGGACCACACTGTATTGGTGCTGACGTTTCGGAAACTTCCTCGTTTCCATCATCAGAGTGGTGGGGTGTTTGTTCCTATTAGCCCCGAGTTGTTCTGTCTCGCCGCCTGTCTTGTGTGATAGGCATGTCTGATACACAAACTCCGACCTGCCTGATGGCGGGGGATTGGCTTTGGTCTCTCCGTGAGCTAGCAGGAAAAAACACCCTTCTACTCTGATGATGGAAACGAGGAAGTTTCCGAAACGTCAGCACCAATACAGTGTGGTCCATGGGATCGTCTCTTGTTCTTCTTCATCTAATTTTGGAGATGATGAACCGGATAATCTATCTGGATCTCGAATCTTCACTCATGTTGATATGTACATATGCACATGCATACTAATAGTGCTAGAGACAGTGATAGTATAGAGACAAGGGCAACTTTGTAAAATAAGCGCTATCAGTGGACTGGTGGACAGGTAGCAGTGCAAACTAGGCATTGGCTATTTCATGCAACCGGTTCGAGTGTAAAAACAGCCAATATAGAAACAACTCTTGGAAAAAAGACAACAGGCTTCTAAAAGCTCGTCAAAAGTGATGTTGAATGCGGGTAGATAGCGATCACACAACTACCTCAAAGGACTGCGTTGCAAACCATTCGCAAGGTGGGTACTAGGTTAGAACCAGACAGACAAAACCTAAAACGGTGGACCGACGAGAACGCGGGAGAGGAGGATCAGGATGCGACATCGAGGCTTTTAAAACTCAAACAGGCGGAATGAAAGATAGAGCAGCCAAACTGACCTTCACAACAGTGAAACTGTCCGGGGGCGAGGGTTGCGGCGGCAAGTCTGGCTGTGGTGCAGTATTTTCACCAGCACCGTTCGTGGGGAGGCCAGGTGGCTCGCTTCGTTTCTTTTTGCCCATGCTAAGTTGGCAGGGAAGAGGGAATGTACAAAGTTTACATTAGACGGGACAACGGGGACCCCGGGACTCGGCGTCTGCAGAATGGGTTAAAAAACCTTGAGCGCACAGACCAGACAAGATTATAAAGATAGGGCAAACAGGTTCACGGGGGAGACGTTTGAATTTAGGTAGCATCGTCGAATAGAATGAAACATCAGTAGTGAACAGTCAACCCTATTGTTTTTACATCGAGTGGATGAAAAACAAAGCGAAAGGCGGGCATTCAAATGCCTAGCACTACGAAGTCAACAAAAGTGGGATACCAGTCTGCATATAAGGCAAGCAATACAGCACAGAAACGGAATTCCGTTGACAATCTCTTTAAAAGGACTAATGTGTTGAATGTCAGTAACGTCAAACGATCAGAGGTAAGCCAAGCGCAGCGAAGACCAATCGAATAAAGGGGATCAACCTGATTTTTTTTTACCGGAATTCAAGTTACAACAGAACAAAAAAGCAAAACCGAACTGCACGCAGTTGGGTAGGTTGGCCGGAAGTGTATGCCAGACCGAGTCTGTCGCAATCATGTCCGCAGCCCTGAGGATGGCTGCAACAGTTCGAGGACGGTGATATGAATAACCTCTTGAGGATCAATTTTGGGTATATATTATGGGTAACAGTTTGTCTCTTCGTGCAAAAGGAGTACTACATTAACAATATAGTCAACTGACGACACTTCGAAGAAAGGGAGAACATGACTCAGAAAAGAGGACTTTCCTCAAAATTGGTCAAACGCAAGTGCGCTCCCTCGAAAACAATGGCTCTCCCACTCAGACTAAACACATCGTCGCATCGGACAGAAATCAGTTCGGCCGCGCTTTCAGTGTGGGGGTTGGCCCAAAGTCCAGACAGGTGTAATGTCGATTTTCTGCGGGCGTGCTCAGGAAGTGTATGCATGCGAATGCCAATTCCCCATCGAATTTGCGAGTTTAAGTAAAAATTGAGAATAGACTTTAAGGGCCTGGTTCCGATGACTTAACCCCTAATCCACGCACTAATATTGGACAAAATTTTAAAGCTCATATACTGGCTTGCCCCACGCAACTACACATAGTAAGCAGGACGCACTTGTATTGACAGAGGGAGACAAAATCCTTTTACAACGGATACAACTTTCCAACGTTGTCTTGCGACGATCCTCTTATTAATGCACTTTACGCAGCCATAAAGGTGGACGGAAAAATGCAGGCCAAAATTGAGGAACTGAGGAAGGTGGAACGCAAAATAAATGAGAGAGGCG
The DNA here is from genome assembly GCA_902702965.1 of Spirometra erinaceieuropaei. Classification (NCBI taxonomy): domain Eukaryota; kingdom Metazoa; phylum Platyhelminthes; class Cestoda; order Diphyllobothriidea; family Diphyllobothriidae; genus Spirometra; species Spirometra erinaceieuropaei. The sequence goes on from CACRXP010000001.1 coordinate 3,985,709, forward strand.
AGCTGAAGTCAATCTCATAGTTGCTTATGCTTAATCTCTTAAAAGGATCCTGGAAGAGCTTCCGCGGTCTTTTTCAAATGACTACATGTTTCGGTGCAAATGGTAGGTACATAAACACCAAAATCGTCTTGGCTTTCGGTACCCCTCCCCCACCCCTCAAATTCACGACCGCGCATCAAATTTTGGCAACTCTTAGCAAATGTGGTGAAGGCGGCCATTAGAGGGACTGGCGGCATTAGGCACCGACGGGCTATGGGCCAATTCAGCCAATAGGCGAGAACTACTTTTTGGCACCCAGTAAGGACCAAAACGCCAAGTCGACTACCAATTCCTCCAGGGCATAGAAAACAAATACGCGCTTTCGTATTTAGGTTATAAATAGGGGGCGGCTATAAAGGCCAAGTCCAAAGACGCCAGTTAACACCAAAAACCGTTTTTTCTTGCTCTTTACTGATAACGACCGCTCTTTTGGGTGTTGGGGAAATGAAGCTGCCACAGACTCCTTGAATTCCCTCGGTTTTGACATGTAGTGCACCCCCTGGAAAATACTAGAACCTTAGATGATCAATCAGGCCAGGGACAACTCTCGGGTACTAAATTAAGTTAATAGACTCGATCACCGTAGCGAATGGCCGTTGACGGTTATCACGTGGCGGCAGGACACCAGGGGTTCGTGCCCAACAAGGAGTCGCTTTCGAGCTGACTACAACTCATGCCAGCTTGCAATAATAGTTCAAACGCTTGCAGAAACTCACACGCTCTTTGTGCTACGCCGAGTTTAAGGCATCCGATTTCCACAAAGGATGTCCAGTCGCGCAGTCAATATAATTCCATAATTGGAGCGTGTTCGCAAGACCCTGTACGAAGCACTGTCTTAATGCATCCACATCATTGTTTAAATGAAGCGCATTTTTTCAGCCAGCAGGTGAAGGGAAGATTGCTTTTTTCGTGGCTGCTAGGCAGGTCTGTGGCATATTCCTAACACCCCGATGAATTTGGTTTCGCAGCACCGTTGATCGACATTCAAAAACGCTTCAGAATCCTGGAGGAATCTTAAGGTCATTCAGGTAGTGACTCCTTGTCGTGCGTGAGATCGCCACCTTCAGGTCCACAGGAACCCTGGGTGTATTTTCAATCATAGTTTTCCCTTTAACGTGGGGAAATCGGTGGTTACGCTAAAGGATACTGTCCACATTATAATGAAATAATATACTGCGTCAAAAGTGCCCTCGATAAATACCGGCACCTGAATCATTAAACACAAAGACGACAGCTATCATTCCGGCACAACGGTGGTGATTTGCACCAACTTGGATACAACGTCCTAGAGTGATGTCGTGATGAGCTACTGCAACCCGCCTCCCAGTTCCAAGTTATTGCGCGTTTTCTCAATCCATACTGCCGCAACTTCCGAAGTACTGATAGTCAAAATGCACCTTCGAAAGACAATTGAAAAAAAGTTACGCAGGTGCGGTGCCACAATCTCCTCCAATAAGCATCACGACCCCTTATATTTCCTATAGGTGATGGCGAGCACACGATCCGGTCAACCTGCGCAGAAAGATCCTGAGGTCGTTCGGAGGGCGATCTTTCGCTGAACGCTGGCACAGCTAAGGCAGTTTCTCTCTAGGCCACAAAGTTGACTTTCGAAGCGTTTAAGGGTTTCACTGCGAGTAAACTGCAACATGTTGTGTCGGATAAGGAACTGGTAGCAACAGAAAGCCCCAGCGTAAAACACTATGAGCCTGGTGGGAAATGTTCTGGAGGTTGGCTTGATTTGAATTAGACGCAGAGTAGCGAAACTGTGAAATACAAAAAGTCAACACATGGGACAATTACGGTCACTAACGTAATACAGGACACGCTCGCATACAAACAAGTTAATAGGCTAGGTTAGACAGGGCATTCGATGGTTAGGGGGCCAAACTTCTAGCAAGCAGGTCGCGGGCTCGAGCCTCAGGGTTGCAAAGTCTGGGTTTGGGTATGACTGGTTCGTAAGCCAGGAGAGACCATTCCAGTCTCCCCTATCTTTATGGGTTGTTATTCTGTTTAAAATACTAGCCACTGTGCGGCTGGTGGCGGGGCTTTAAATTGAGACATAAAGGCGAAACGGGCAGAGTGTGCCCCACAAAGCGATCGGCGAGCGTCCCTTCGAAACATACAGTCAGCGACCGACCTCATGGAACGGTAACCGAGAATCTGAAATGCGTTTCCGATTAGGAAGGATTGCCTAATTGGTGGTTTCATACTGATCGTCCTGTAGGATGGCCTAAAGACATTTCAGTCACACTATTTCTTGACCGCCTGCAGAAACCACATTCGGTAAGGAGACAACTGTTTAAGTAGTATGCGTGTTTTTTACTGATTTTCTGCGCTTTTATACATAGTTGTGTTTGTAGAAAAAATAGTCAATGAAATTATCTCTTTCATTCATCCGATAGCAAGTCACGTCTTCCTAAAACCTAATACTCCGACAAACGGTACATTTACGTTGTAAAAGTTTTTCAACTCCGAATAATTTTGAGCCAGATCTGCTGATGTATTAGCGTTTGGGGTTTAGATTTAAGAAGCTGTATGCTTTCCAAGTAGGGAGAATCACACAAACTCTTGTGTCATTAAGAATATACTTATAGGGCTCATAAAATTCCCCAATGGATATAAACTGTGTTGTGTACTTCTCTGTCGGTGGATGCGCTTGCGCTCCCGCTGAGTATACAGGCCGCCCAGTGATCTGAGTCATCCTCTCCTCGTTCTGATCCATTTTTGTTGTTGGTGAAAAATCCTAGTCAAGTGTTTGTTGCGGAGCAGGGGGTGTGGTGGTACACCTAGGAGCGGGTCCGGCCATGACAATCAGCTGCGCCCCCTCCCGCCTCCGGCCTTCTGTCCTGGCACCGGGTCCAGGTGGGGTGGAGGAGGAGAGTGAGGTAGATGATGCACAAGGCTGCTCTCACTACAAACGAATTCACGCGCAAGTGACCGTGTCTGTCCTCGCCTTGTTGTGGAGCTCACGGTAGACATCATCGGACGCAACGGTGGAACTGTCATAGTTCATAACGCGCATTACTAAACGGGCATATACGATACTACGTGAATGGACATTGCACGGCCGTAAAATTCTCATAATTACAAACTCCGTAGAACCGAAAAATACCCTTTATTCGTGGTTTTACATAGAACGAGTAAATGAAAGAATGTTTTACACATGTTTTCTACAAAATATACTTAAATTTACAAGAGTATCAAAAATCAATGGAATGACTTCATACCACCTAATTAGTCGTTTTTATTGATTGCGGATTTCGGCAGGCGGACGAAAAGAAGTGCATTCAAAGACCGGCATACTGGCGTGACTGAAAGATCTTGGGTAGTGGTCGATCTCATGCAATGTTAACCGAAATGTTGAAGTGTTTGCGATTTGGAAGGATTACCTCAGTGGAGTTCTAATGTTGGTCGAATAAGTATCTAGACACCTGGTTATACTTTAACGCGTTGGACAGCCAAGCGTTCAATCAGTCAGTTAGAAGGAATGCTTCATCACCCCATAGGAGAGTAGTGAATGGAATGGGAACGGAGATTTAATGATCTAATGCGTAACCTGGACCAATCCGTTAGTAGATGAAGCAAGCGCTTTCAAATAATGCAAAACTAAGCGAACGAAAAGGAGGCACATCGCAAAAGGAGAAAAAACGGGTCGAAAATGGGCTAGCGTTTATCAAAAAGAAATATATTTGAAGGAAATACGTATACAAGAATATCGCCCATACATGGAGTAGAAAGCATGAAGGTAGATGACATGATGCATGAGAGAAAAGAAGGCAACTTCCCAGACCCACAAAAAGTAGGAGTCAGCCCAGTCAGGATGAAGTCGGTGTGCCAACAGGGGTATGAGGGGGTGGAGGGAACAAAGAACCAATTTCAACAATTTGGCAAAGTCCGAAGTCAAATGAAAGGTAGGTGTGACCGTGTTGCGCGTTAGTAGAGGAGACTCAACGCACCGGACGCGCTGCCGACTAGGAAGGATTGAGACTCCGACAGCACAGCAAGCGCAGTCAGCTGACCGCGCAGCAGCTCGGGACCGACGCGTCCCAGCCAATGGAAATCGAGCTCGCGCCGGCTCGACGGTCGATAGACGCCGAGGCAGGAGCCCGGCAGAGCGGAGAGGGAGGCTACGCCGTTGGAAGACGACGGAGCAGACGATGACAACGAGGAGGAGGAGGAGGAGGGGACAGAGGTCCCAGCGACGCCGGCGCCCGTCTTGACGAGGGCCTCCGTCGGGGTCTGTGGGATGGCAGTAGACGGTCCAGCCACCACAAGAGAGGGTCCCTGTGGGGCTAGTGCGACAAGCGAGGACACGCTCATTGTTCTACTGGGAGGAGGAGACGGTTGTGACGCCTCAGTGGCATGCTGAGGATTGCGGAGGACGTCGGGGGAGCAATTGCCAGAGGCAGCTCTGGTGTGAACGAAGGAGCGAAAACAGTCCAGAGTGCTGTTGTGTAGACGCCAGAAGGCAACACTGCGGTCGGGCGAGGAGGAAACGAACCAGCCGGACTGGTGGGTGCAAATCTTGAGGCGCGGGGAGTAGAAGAAAGGCAAGCTACAGACGCGACGAAACAAAGTGTGTACTTTGGAGTCTTAATGCTTGTTAGTTTCCACACTTTTTTGAAGGATCGACTAGTGTTTGGGTGGACCAAGCTGTCCCCTGAGCTTAGTTTCCCAAGAAACTAAAACATGCCATCCAATGACTGCTTGCATGAAGGTCACTTAATATTGCAGGGGGCTACGTGGAATAAAATCAACGGAAGGCTCTTAAGGGATGAATCTCATGCAGAATGGACTACTAAGTAATTCGTATGTACCTTAAAACCACTAGCTACATTTGATACTTTTAGAGCTTTCAAAACACTTTCATGGCATTCACCCTATAGGCACCCTTGACATTTTTTCTGTTACTAGTGAAAGTCGGGACACGTAGGGTGCAGTACGTAGGTTGGATTAATAAACTTGAAAATGCTGTTGTAAACAAGTATCAAAGGGAGTGCCTCAAATGCTTCAAATCTGATGCTTTCGGTTTTCAAACAACGTATTTTACCAAGGAGCTTTGAAAGGCACACTTTTACCAATTATGTTTAAAAAACGATTTGACTTTACGTATGGCGAAAATCGGGTGGGAAGCCAAAATACGATACGCATACTAGAACTGCAAGTCAAGTTAAGCACTCGGTCGGGCACGGAATAGGAACACTCAATTACACACAGGGCTTTATGCCAAATTTCAAGGGGGCACCTATTCCCGTACGCCCAGAAATTTAACGCAAGGCCATCTGTAATACGGGGAGGTCCATATCACCGTGCCCTACCGAGCACCGCTTTCTACTTAGAGGCTCTAGTTTGTGCTCAATGCATTTCGATACCTACCGAAACTTTCCATCGTAACTGCGCCTCCTGTGGGGAGGGGTGCGGAGTTTTTAATCAGAAAGCAAAAAGTGCTTTCACGGGAAATGACCATTTTAAGTAAGCCATGAATGTACTGGACAGAGGAAATAACACGAGGTTATCTAAAACGGCAACCAAAGCGGGCAGTGAGGGCGGAAGTAGTAACCTGCGAAACTGCGTCGCTGTGTGAGCGCCAGAGGGCGACGACCTGGCCCAAGCGAAGATCGACTGCAGACATGAGGCCGGAATCGAAGCCACAAACAACCGTCATGCCGTCGCCAATAGCAGCCAATGACCGAATAGGTCCCGGAGAGCCGAGTCCGGTGAAAGGGGTGCCTTAAAAGGCAAAGAAAGGACTTCAGGGCCGTCACA
>CACRXP010000001.1:3991615-4056360 GCA_902702965.1 Spirometra erinaceieuropaei
GCGGCGCATGGCAGAACCAGATTACGAGGGAAAGAGTAATAATGAGGCCAACGAGGATGTTTTTATTAGAATGATTACCAAAATTCACAAACGTTTCATAGTTGCTTACATCTAAGGATAGGACCTACGAGTTACCTAGAGAACTAAAGACGTCAAAGTTCTGCGAAACCACGGGTAGTAATACGGGGATGATAAATCGGATAGTTGGAGTTCAGGTTCCTTCCTGAATACAGAAACGCTAAAACACTCTCTGAACCGAATGACGGGCCTTCTCTTAGCCCAGAATCGGTTTTTAAAGGCATAAGCACGTCTACAGTAAGTTTTTCGAGGTGCATCCTGCCTGCTTGCGCACATAACGGACGCAACGTTGCGGCAGTACTGACATCGACAGATAGCAGGGCTCAGATGGCAGATCTTATAAATATGCATGCTTTAGAAGTGGAAACGAGACTGACCCATTTGAGCCTCATTCAGATGAGCGCTGCCGCTGACAGTGGGTAGGTCAGTGAGGACCGGCTCAGAACTCAGACTTTGGGAGGAGAAGCCAGTGGAAGTGAATTTGAGAAGCGAATCGTTCGACGCAGCCAATGCGAAGAGACGAAGAGCGATGGCACTTCGCGACGATGGCGAGGACCGGGGGTCGACGAGCAGGAGGTGGCCCGCTTCATCGCCACAAAGCAAGCTGCTCAAAAACGCCGGCGAGGTCGACATAGCTGAGAGTGGAGAGGACAGACAGGCTTCACCGCAGGAGGACGCGGCAGAGAAGACGCCGATCTCGTCTAGCCCAACGCTCTGGGCAGTCGTAGGCGAGTAAAAAGCCGTAACCTGAAGAAGAGCGTCAACGGGCATTGTCATCTTATATAGAAGACTTCAGACGTCAGCAGCAGACGCTACAAACGATCATTCTGCAAGCAATTGGTGTTTAACCCCCAAAACTGAAAGCTCAAGACCGTGTCATGTAGAAAGTGCGTCTTGAGGAGCTTTTCCCAGGTAGTATTCTGGCCCGAAAGGCTTGACGGCAATGATAAAGCATATAACCGGGACCAGAAAAAGGTAAATTGTGGAGCGTTTCTTACGGAAGTTGTGGTAATAGGAGTTATACGGGTGTGGGCTCATAAAAGCGTACTGGAGCCGCATTAAAAGGAAACTACTCGAAGGAGGCTTCGTGCCCGGCAGAGCGGTATGGGTCCAGGTGGTCTCAGTACAGTACCGCCTTTGATTTAGGCTGACTATCGCGGGCCTAAAAGAGGAATTGGAGACATCTCTATCCTATACTGAAAACGTGAAAGAGTAGGTCGTTTCATAATGTTCTCCGTTGGAAACCTGGGCATGGCCACGATGTGGGCGGTGGGAATAGCCATAGGAAGACGCCTCTAGCATCCCCTTAACTGCGGACAAAGATTTTGCTTTTTACTAAAGAATTACGTGTAGGAAGTACAAAACAATTAGTCCACATAGACATTTTCGTAACGCCGCGTCCTCGGGGCAGTTTAGTTCAAAGAACGTCATCTTGTCGAGCTCAGAGCCATCGAAGGGCGTGACTGGATTCCGACGAAAAATTCTGCCGAGCAATGCCTACACAGATAAATAAAGTAGGCAGTTCACGATTGTAAACCCAATCCGGTCATATACTTTAATCTTACCGACTTTGGCTATAGAGATAGCGTTGGTGGAATAGTGAATTTCCGCTCGTTTGTGAGTCGAAAGTAACGTCGCCGATTTTCTGCCGTGGTGGGGTGCAAAGGCGGAAGTTTTTTCACATGCGCACAGCTAGTGCGCCGACTCCGTCGATTGCAACTACACCCCAGGGGATGAATGACGTCGCTGTGCGACGATTCAGAAGCCAAATAGGCTCAAGGTAGGGAGAGGCAAGAGATCTGTTGCTGCGCAAAAGCACTTTTGATTTCCATTTACTCCACTACAAGTTCACATTTTCTACAGGTCAGGTGGTTTGTAGGGGATGTGGTTTGGATTAATGCCTCCCGATGAGCCGAGTCTTTTGTAATTGCGCCATGTGACCCCGAAAGAGTCACGAAACAAGCGGCTAGACTTTTAATTAGCACCAGTGTTGGGAGTATACTGAAACCAATTTGCTTTTTAAGTCATATTTTCCATGAGGACATGTACAAAACGCTATTTCTACCGGTAATTTTGTAGGAAGTTGTGTATTTTTGGTAGAAAGTGCCTGGACGAAGAAAACATTTTAATTTCAAACAACCATGGGAATGCAGGAACTCTTCGTTTGCGATGCAGTGCTGTCTACTCATGAAGGTCACCTTACGAATTATGCGTCGTAATTTCCGCGAGAATTGCGGAAATCTTAAAGTGACACAACGTTTGGCACTTTCGAAGACGTAATTTCCTGCAGAATAAATGCAGACAGAAAACTTTTGCGTGTCCTTCCTAAAAAATATCATTTGATTCACACTTCCAACATAAAACATTTCTTAAGAGGGGGCTTTTGTCGATCTTTAGTAGTACAGGCTGGTGGGAGTATTCTAGGTTGACAGCCGACAAGCAATGGTGCATGGATTGAGTTCGCATCGATAAATGCCATTCAAAACTCATTTGGGTAGTTTTGTGAACATTAACATATTCTGGCCTGTGCTTTATGAGTTTCTGCATTTACTATAACCGTCAACACCGCAGGAATCAAAATTGTCGCCTAACCTGGCGAATTTAGAATACTATGGAGGACAGTGCAGTAGGTGGGCTAACTCATGAAATGTCAACCGAAAGTCCGAAATGCGTTTTCGTTTCGAAAAGATTAATTAAGTAGGGTTGTAAAACTAGTCAGCCTGCAACATAATTCTATAATATTTCGGTTGCCTCAGGATGCCGGCTTTCGCACGAACTCCTTTTCGGCTGCATGCAAAAATTCTTCTCTGTAAAAATGGCTACTTAAGTAGCATACATTTTTCTCATTTATTCTTGATGCCCCTAAAAGCCCAATTATATTTCATAGAAAGAATGCAGAAAATATTCATTCTTTGGCTCGTTCGGTAGAAAATTACGTCTTCTTCTAATTTTAAACTCGAAGGAAAGGTATAATTTGGTTGCCAAAAACTTTTTCAGTCCTCGAATAAATTTCAACCCGCTCTGCCACCACACTTGAATTCAGGGTTTCCAAACTACAAACCGTATATTTTCCGCGTACGAAAAACCACACACTTCTTTACGGTAATAAAGGAGGACCATAAAGGGTTCATAAAATTTAGCAGTGGATTTGATCCATATTGTTAACTTTAGAAGCCACATTGGTAAACGCAGAGATATGACGTTTTATGAACGGCCGTTTCACGATGTTTAAAAGTCTTGCAATTAGAAACTTTTTAAAAACCGAATCATGTCCCTTCCTCGAGTATAAAATTGAAATAAGTGGTAATTTTCTAGCAAACTAGCAAAAGAATGAATATTTTTATACATGTTTTCCATGAAATATAATTGGATTGTTAGAGGCATCGAAAATAAATGAGAAAAATGTATGCTACTTAAGTAGTCATTTTTTACAGAGTATAGTTCTTGCATGCAGCCGAAAAGGAGTTCTTTCGAAAGCCGGCATCCTGAGGCAACTGAATTATTATAGAATTATACTGCAGACTGACTAATGTTACAACCCTACTTAATTAATCTTTTCGAAACGAAAACGCATTTCGGAATTTCGGTTGACATTTCATGAGTTAGCCCACCTACCGTATTTTCGTCAAAATATGGGATTTTTTGTCTGACAGGGTCTACGTAAGGGATGAGTGTGCGCCCTGTCCCAGTAAGGCTCCTTAACTGGTGAGATATATCCCAGGCCCTTAAATTTTAGCGTAGTCAATACAAAACGACCGAAAATAGTCCTGCTTCCTCTCCTGGCAAGACGTGCAGATACAGCAAAGTCACGTTGTCTGAAGAGCACCTGCTTCTGTGCGACTTACGGGTGGTAGAGAGGACGGGAGGGAGGGACGGCGTGACGGAGTGGCTCACCTTCTTTCCAGTAACCGGGTCCCAGAGCAGGAGGCTGGCATCATTTGAGGCCACCAGACTGGGGAAGGGAAGGTAAAGAGCAGCAAAGACGGGTCGTTTGTGCTCCGCAAAGACGAATCGGGGTGCGCACTGTGTCCGGCAGGTGGATGGAGAGTCGGCGGCGGAGGCGGCCGCAGCAGAGTTGTCAGATGCAGCCGGTGCAGTTCGGCAGGCGAATTGTCGTGCCGAGCTAAGGGACCAGAGCTGCACCAGACGGTCCTGCCCACAGGTCACGAAACTGTTCTCCAGGGGCAACGTGGTGATGCACCTGACGGCGCCCGAATGACCTAGGGTTTGGATGAGTCTCAGACACTGAAGGTGGCATAAAGGGCATCGCGAAAACAAGGACTCTGATGACGGAACGACATAGGTATAGACATGAGACCGATCACAAAAAAAACGGTCAGATGTGGTTATGTAGCCGCACCTGAGGTAAACAAACCCAAGCCGCCTGTAATACGCGACCGGTGGTAAACGGTGTTTTCACAGGTAGGGTCGAGGAACGCACAGGCGACGAGGCCAACTAATTGTACGCAAAAGAGAAGCTATTGGGAATGCACAGCTGTACTTTGAGTGGTTGAGGAATAATGGCCCTAACCCCTAACTCTAACCCCTAACTGCATTGTGTCCATCAGGTGCGGCTGCATAACCACATCTTACCCACAAAACGTACTTATCAGAGGTTAATAAGGTATGACAAACGCCCACACACGCACCCATAAACACTAGCGACAAAGAAAAGGCGGACCGACAAACGCCTACACAGTTGTGCATCAGCAGTCCACGGCCACCTTGAATCTGGCTGCCCGCATACTTTAGCGTTCACTGCATGCTGGTTGTCATGACCCGTCTACCTGGTTAATTATTTGGGCGTGAAAGAAGCCGGGGGGCGGGCTTTCGCCGTGCCAGTCACCTGCGGCCTCTCCTAGCTCCGGTCTTCTTAACTCGGTCATGACTCCGGGCTCAGGTGGGGAGGAGAAAGTGCGGCTGTGCGGATCTATTATCGCTACAATCCAGTTTACGCACAAGTCGCCGTCCCTGCTCTCATCTAGCTGTGGGGCACACAGTGGATATCGTCGGGCACGCCGACCGAACTGTCAACTGGGCGGTAGTCGGAGTTCCTTGTCACGCAGACGCGGTCTTAATAACCTACTGACAGCGAACTACCATCTACGGAATGTACTGGTACGTCGGGAATGCCGTCAAATTAGCCGGCTGTATGCGTAAACCCTTATGGAACAAGGACGCATCCCAGAAGTGGAAAGCCTCCTAATAATGGCAACCACCAAGAGTTGTCCCCGTCGCCCATTATAAACTAAGTCATGAGGAAGTCGCCAGTGTCGCGCCCACCTTCGCGGTGGACGTCGTCGCTTGCGACGGTTGATCTGTCGAATATGGGGGTTAGGGTTGACTAGTGCTAGGCGTTTTTGTGCGCACCTGTCTAAAAGGGCGTCCTTAGGACTCAGGAGAGAATGCCTCAGGCAAGCCCACAATGAGGACGACGACGACGACGACGACTGCGATTTACGTACAATCACCAGGGCTTGCCCACGAACTTACTGTGGCGATAATAACAGTCGCACGATCATCCTAACGAGCACCATTCGGAGGTATTTGGTTCGAAAGCTGATTCTAAAACCCGTAACTAGCTTGAGGGTTGGAAAACGGACAGGCAGTTCTTCGGTGCTTTGTCGCCGGCAGTTGGTCACAGCATAACGTCCAGTTGGGATGACTCCGGCCTGGATCAGCGCCCCGCTCATAGTTGAGTTTGACGTTTTGGCAGTTGAGCCATGCGTTCGACACCTGTCGGCTGCGGCCGAATGTGTTCAAATTCATATGTGAATGGAGTTGGCCGATATAATCGGAGTTCAGGACGGAATACAGATATGTCGTTTTCCTTTCGAGCGGCGACCTCGGAGTCTCGTTGGCGGTTGCACTACGACAAACTGGCAACGGCTGACTGAAGACCCGAAATGTCCACTCTAAGCACCTTTCAATCTTTGCCGATGGTGCCTCTTGCAAAGATTAAAAAGGTCGCTGGATCGACCAGTCAGGTTTCTTTAAAAGCACCGACAATTGCTTCATTTCGCGAAGGGGAGATTTAGGCCAATAATGGCGCCACCTGGGTGGTCAATTTTACGGTTCAGTTTAACGCAACGAAAGGAAAGGAAAGTCAATTTGGCAAACACGTGTTTTCGGTAACTCTTCATTAGGCCAAAACAGCTACATAGATGCTGAACTTATGCGAAGTTACGGGGCTGTTAACACTCACCGTCCCCACCCCACTCGCATGAAGAGGCGTGCTATGACGTAGTCGGCGTGTCGTGGTCATTGGGTCAAGGGAGAGGTGGGACATAAGCTGTGAGTAATGTTTGTACGTCGGGTACGTTGTGCACACACCACTGCCATCAGGAGGTTGGGGCGACATTGGGGTCGGCGTTGGCCACGGAAGACAGAGCGCCTGTGTCAGAGTCTTCTGACAACATGGCACTGAATTGGCTAGCCGCATAGCCACTGACTGGGCTGTAACTAGCACCCGTTGGCGTAGGCCTCTGGAGAAGCTTGCTGGTGTCCGGTAGGCAACCTGAAAGGCCCCTTTGGCATCGACTTGGTGATTCGTATCGACAAGATGTGCGAGAATAGAACTCGAGATCGATTTCTTTTCACCTCTGCCTAGCCAGGCCGATATGTTTTCACGTACTCTCTTTTCCGGGCGCCTCGTTGTACGGCCAATGTATCCTGCTCCACAGGAGCACGTGAATGAGTAAATGCACATCGATATGGCCTGAAACGGGAGTCGGTCTTTGCCTCCCAAGTGTACGAGGGGAGGGTTCGTGAAGCATACACGTAAGTTCGCCGCAGGGAAAGCGCTAGTGATCGCTGTCTTCAAACGTCTTCTTAGTAGGTCACTTGCTGCGTCGCCTTGAAAAGGCAGTCTTATAAATATGTCTTTCTTTTCTGCAGTTTTCATGGTGGGTTTTGCAGTACGCTCCCCTACATTTCGGTGGATAAATATTTCTGGGTATACGTTTTCGTGGAGTATCTACCGCAGTTGCTGGAGTTCCGCCTCAACAGTCTAGGGAGAGCAGATACGTCGCACTCTAGCTGCCAATCCCTGGACCAAATTGTGTTTAATATTCAGGGGAACAAAACTGTCAGAAGTAATGAATTGTCCCGTTCAGGTTTTCTTTCGGAATATCCTACGCTGGAAAGATCCATCCTCTTGTCTGTGCAGAAGAACATCGAAGAACGCGATCTCATTGTCTGCCTCAAACTCTGAAGAGGACGTTAGCGAGGGGTTTGCATTGTTTAATTTTTGAACCAGGGCGTCTGTGTCGGTGGTAACATCCGTCAGGCAGAAAATATCGTCCACGTACCGACCGTAGAAGTTAAGGTCATTAATAATGTCTTGTAAATTTGTCATCTCGACTTTGCCCATTAAGACATTTGCGAGGAACGAGCCGAGCGGTGAGCCCATCGCTACGCCGTCTATTTGCCTGTACAGTTGACCATTGCAGAGAAACTGGGCCATGCCATAGCACGCCTCCTCATGCGATTGGGGTGGGAATGATGAGTGTTAATAGCCCCTGAATCACTCATAAGCCCTGTAACTTCGCATAATTTCGACTTCTCTGTAACTGTTTTGGCTTAATGACGAGTTACCGAAAATAAGCGTTTGCCAAATAGACTCTTCAATTGTAACATGGGAATATTCGCTGAACTTAGACAATCGAAAGGAAAGGAATAAGACATACCAGTGAAGGAGATAAGCCGTTTCCCCTGGAATGATAGCTTCTCGCCTGGTAGGTCGGGAAAGCCTGCCATGGTGCTGCTGAAGTAGTCAATCCAGGGACCCTGTAGATGTGTCGCTGACGACTTGCTAATGGACGGTCTAGCGACCTGGTGCAAGTGAATACGAGTGAAGAAAGACAAAACCATCAGCAACAAGGAGAACGAAAGCAGGAGTGGGATTACACCGTCTTTCGCCATGAAATATCAATTGCACAAAAGGCAGGTAAACAAAAAAGAAACATCATCCAAATAAACCCAAGAAACCTGAAATGACCACTTCTGGTCAACCGCAGTCGAGAGGGCGCCCGTCGATAACCTGATGGAAGAACGTCCGCTCAGTGGGTAAGTAGTCAAGTTCAAACCGCACGCCCTCTGGCCTGGAGTTCGAGTACACTTGAATGAATAAGACAGGGCTGTTCTAATCTCCCATTCCAGTATTGTTTTTATGCGGCCGGTTTTCGACAGTCCCGGACTGGAGCGCCAGAACGGAACGGACCACGAGTATCCGTTCCTGCAACCAATCTAGATTACTGCACGTCAAGTACACATGACTGCGTGACTGGCACAGATGGATTTTATCAGTTGTTTGTCAGACGAACACACACCTCCAACTCTCGATACAAAACGCATTCCTTAGCTCTCAGTTGAACCGGGAGGCTGACCCCTTTACCATTACGATGGCAATTGTCAAACATCGACTTGAATAGATAAATAAAACAAACACGCGGCAATGAAACGCGTAGAAGCGACACAGCGTCAGTCGAGGCAGTTTAATGTCTTTGCAGAAACTCCGGTGGAATCTGGGCACCAATGTATTGTCGACGCATCATCGCATGTCAGCTATGAGTTTGTAAGTAGCATTTCCTTACGTCTGGTCATAAGTGTAGGGGCTGAAGAGGCACGCAACGAGCTCGAACAAGACACAGTCTCAGTCACAATTGCCCTTTCTGGTCCACCTGCGACACGTAAACGTCTATGTACGCGGGAGCCTGCCTACGATTGTATTGAACTGGGTTTTCATCGTCACTAACTTAGAGTAGCTCGTGCCTAGGAGTCCACGATAAGAAATTTGCGGAGGTAGGAGACCCAAGTTAGAATTTGAGAAAACTGTTACATTGAGAGTGTTAAGGAGAGCAAAAAGGCGGACGGGGATGTCTATTTTCGGTTTACTTGTGATAATAGGCCAACGACAGACCGCGCGGACCTGACGTTTCAGGACAGGTCTAGCTGTCAACTTAATTCGAAGCCCTGCCAGCTAAGCCACTGGCTCGAATTCTGTACTCTGGCCAGACCGGAGGACGCCGCATCCGAAAGATTTTAAAAGCCCCGTACCGTCCCTGATGATGTCGCCAGTTGAATTGCGGTAAGGAAGACCACGTAGACTGAATCAGCAGAAGACAAGGCAATGTAAAGATATGGGTAGGAAATTAACATACCAGCCTGGCCTCGTATTCCGAATTGATTGTCATTTTAGGCCTTTCGCTTTTGCCAGATCTCCAGGATGGAGCGGCTGTGGCGGTCGCGCCCGATCTTTGTTGCGTTGGAGCAAGGGCTGCGGTGGGCGCTTCAATAGAAGACGGGGATGGGACAGACTGTTCCGTCACCGATGCTGCAAGAACAGCCTCGTGCTCAGATACCAAACGCTGGACAATGTCGATATTGTCGAGACTGCTGTCAAGGTGATCGCCGCCTGCAGTGGTTTGAAAATGCATAGGGTGTGGATTTTGCATGCAAATGAAGAAAAACAGGAAAGAACGCAATATGCGACCCAACGTCGCATATTACTTATCACTGCCTACTGATTCTTACGAAAGTAGTGTTGTTTAATCTCCGTACACTGATTGCCTTTTTTCAAGATAACATGAATTTTCGCCTTATATCGCATTCAGCTAATTTGTCTGTTGGTATATATGTTAATCTGTTATACGTCACCTTTGCTGGCCACCCTGTCGTGCCGATGGGTTAACGTTCTCACTGTGCTCTAATGGGGTTCGCCAACGTCACTCGTCCTTGGGTTTCTATTGGCTATTTCGGCACCTTTATCTCTGAACTTGGCGTCTTACTGTGGCAGGCGCTATATTTAGCTTCTTTTGTTTTTTTTTGATGTTAAATTTCGCTGGTATTCAATTTTCCGGGTGGCTTTCAAGGTCATGCACGGATCTGTTTGAACCTTTCCCGGAATTGGAACATTTTTCCAAAACTTTATCCTTTTCCCCCACTCTCCTTCCCAACCATTAGCCCCACTCCTATAACCCCTATTTAAACCGGTCCCGTAAGACACGATGACCTAGCCTCCGCATTCTGGATGGGGTCGCATATTGCGCCATTGCCGAAAAACATCCAGTGAGCTTGAGATTGGAATCAACAATCTTCTTGTTAGGGGAAAGTAGTGCGGCGCAACTTATCCTTACAAAGCTCGCAGTCTAACTATTAGGAACCCTTACAAATAATGACTTGGACTGTCGCCGACTGAGGCGATAAACCGATCTAGCAGACTGGGGACCAGACTGCGATGGCTTTTATGCGGCCGTCGTAGTAACTCTTCCGAGGGCGATTATGCTAGTGTTTTGAATCAGTCTTTGCTGGTAGAAAACCAACCGATGCGTTGTGTGCCTAGAGTGAGGCGAAATGTTCAATCCAAAACTTCGCCCGATAGCATACCTAGTAGTCTCAGCTGAAAAAGAATAGACAGTACTAGAAACGGAGAACAAGGTCGACGCTTTACATGTCCTTCTCCCTCGCATGCAAATAATATTCAGAAAGCATACAGTCAGTCGAGATCACAACGAATGGACTGCTGGAGTACAGTTGGCAAGCAACAAGGAATTCCATCAGTTACGCAGTAAAGTTGCCCCCTAATTTCCTTCAAATGAATAGTTTTTGTGAATGCGCAAAGTCAGCACTTAGTTATTTGTCACTTCGGTCGTTAATTTCCTCGTCAAGGACGTATCCGATACTGTCCGAATTTTCGAATTATCTCGTTGGAAGGGTACCAATACTGTCCTGCTATATTTCGAGGGGAATATAGGAAGATCTTTCCGGCTTTGAGACAAACTATTAACGCAGGTTATCTAAACGGCGGCTTGAAATGCTTTGCTATTATTAAAACCAAAGTCCGTCGTTTAGCCTCAGGTGTGCACAAATAAGTGCTTAAATATACATCGTGGAACCAATTTCGCATTAAAGAGAGCAATGTTCAAGTAAACGAGCAACTTGATTAAGTCCTTTAGTAAAACAAGACACTTATGGTAATTCTTGCAAGACTGGGAACTATAGAAATAACTCCCACTTGAAATTGTTTAAGCCAGAAATGTGAGGCATGGCGTCTTTCTGAGAAACATGAATCTCTGGGCAAGTTTACACAAAACATCCAACACAACAATACTACCACAAAGGAGTAGCACAGGGCTTGCACAGGATGACGATATAGTGAAGGAATGCGCATGCAAACTTCACTCTCTTTCCAAGCTCGTGTCCTAACAGAAGGACTAGAGGAAGATGGGTGGAAGTGGTTCCGGGTGCAGCGGCTGACCAGTGTAAATCAGGGTCTTAGTGTGCCAAGACAGGGCTGTACTCTTTCCCGTAGCTCAACCAGGTTTCGAGAGTTTGACCGTCGTTTTCGACGATGTCCACCGTGTGCTCGACAACAGGGCGGAGCAGGGAGACCAGGTTTCACACACTAATGCAAAAGCGCTAAAGGGATGCTCTCGCCACACTCATCACGTTCTGCTCGTTAGTAAAAGTGGTCACCGCGATGTGATCTCCGCGGTCAGTTCGGCCATGTGGAAGCGCAAATGTGAGCTGGACGCCCGGCGGGATCCTGGAGAAGTGGTCGTCTAAACCAACTAGACTTCTAATGTGCGACCTTCCATCCATTAAAGTGGTTACTCCTCCTTGGGCCCGCAATATAACACGGAAAATGTATATAATTCACACACGGACAGAGCTGAGCCTATAAGCAAGATGGTTAGCCGGAGGCAGTGTCAACATTATGCACAAAACGTTGTACTTACAACAAAACAGTAGAAAGATTATTTAAGTAAAGGCCTCAATGGCAGGAAGACGGCGTAAAGACTGATGTTGGAGGAGCATACCTGCAAGGCGACAGAATGGAATGTAGGCCATATGCGCCAGTTCGGCGGTGAAGACCGAGCGCAATTCTGCAAACGCAGCAGATGAATAGTGTGAGGTGGCAATGAAAGAGGCACCGGTGGTCGATTTAACAAGACTGGGCTTCTGATTGTCGTCTGCGGCAGCTCCAAGACCCTTCTCGAAGAGGCTGGTGGAAGAGCAGGAAACAGTAGTCTCGGCAGGGGTTGACCTCTCAAAAGCGGTCTCGCAGGACACCTGCGTCGTTGACGAACGAGAGTCTGTAGTCGGGATACACTTCGGCGCGCTCACTGTCAGTGCAGACGTGTGACGGTCCAGCTGAACAACAAACATCGGCGGTACTGGGGGCTGTGAATTACTTGACGCCGCACTTTCTTCTGGTAATTGCTGTAAGTCGGTGCTAGGCTCTGTCGAGATAAGTTCAAAGGATAAAAGGAGATGACAGGACTTATTGGGCTCGGCTCTGGTTTTTATGCAAACACCTGGGTTGAATACTATCGAGTTCAGGAAATAGCCGTTCAATGTCTTGAGCTGCAAGCCTAAGAGTAATTAGTGGTTCTAATACATTTAGAGCGACTTTACCATGCACTCTCACATGTGATGAGTAAAGATCCAGACAAAAATGTTGCCGATTTTCTGCAGTTGCATAAAAAAATAGAGAATCCGGTAAATCGGCGAGTCGCCCACATGGTTTCTGACATGATTAGCGCAAAGTCGCCATAAAAAGACTTAGGTCGGTTTTGTACTTGGAGTATATCTATCACTTGGTCACCCAACCGTAAGGCTTCAAAAAATTGTGTTAGGAACTATGTTAAAACTTCTTCGCAGTGACTAACAGCGCAAATTAGGACAGGTTTGTTTTAATGAGACGGAAAAGGATCAAGGGTAAGGACAAAGCTTATGACCGGCGTAGGTTTACTACGGCGAATTGTTAACCATATATATGTAGATGGGGAAGGTATTATGTCGTAATCCCAACGTAGGTACTAGCTAAAAGCCCAGACACGTGTTTCGCCTGCAATGAGTAATTTTTGAAATTGTTCGCATACATCAAAGTAGGCTTTGTTCGGTAGTTTTTTGGTCGGATTCCAGTCACGCCCTCAAACAGCTCTAAACCCGATAGGATGACATTCTTTGAACTAAACTGCCCTGAGGACGCGGTACTGCAAAAATGTCTATGTAGACTCATTATGAGTAGTTTTTATTGCTTCCTTTGAATTCCACAGTTGACCTCTGCTTACCATCTTACCGCACACAATGCTTCATGGGAGTTCTTGATTTTTTCTCAATTTCCCTCCCAGGGTTTCCTAAATCCCCGCTGTGAGGTCCAACTATTCCCGCACGGCACGCTGCACTGGCTATCTTTTTCTAACCCCAGTCGAATACTTCATTCTTGGCGGATCAAGTTTGTACACGAGGATTGTGAGTTATCTCCGATGACCAGTACTAAAAACAACAAAGTCAATGCCATAAGGTTAAATCTACACATTAATTAAGAAGTAATTCACGTAAAAGTGAGAAAAACGAAATCAGTAAGGTCTGTTTTGAAGAATCATAAATTACCATGGTAAAGCGGTATTTACAACATACTGTAGATGTTTTCACAGGCGTGGTTGAACTCTTCGATCCTCGACGTGATCCCCCGATTGCTGCCGGTGAGTCAGACGCCCGCATTAGAAGCCCGGGGAAGTTAAAAACGGTCACATAATTAGTCCCTTCGGGCGTGATTCGTGATTCGACAGAAGTGGAAGATCCTTGAGTTTCGTTAATCAGGACCGGAAGCTGTCATTAAAAGGCGCTTCCAGTGTTCCATCAAACATCCGCTTGCCTGGTGTTGAAACAGTGCTAGTACGGCCAATCCGACTGCGTCCAGGCTCTCAACCACAAACGCCCAAATGTCCACCACGCCCCGATGTCGTAAAATTACGACAATGTAAAACAGCCCAGCCTCTGAATACGAACACTAGGTCTCGTTCTGAAGCCCAGATCGAAGGAGAAGGCGGCAGCAAGTGGCCATCACTGAAGTCCTCGGATCGCAGAGCAATTGAGAGAATTTTCGGGTTGATTCATCGGCACCGCACTGACTGCAAGGATCCATGAGCCTTAAAGTTGTCTGCCCAGACAGCAGGTCCTGTGGAGTGGAGTTCTTCTTCTGAATAGCGTGCAGGATCATGTGACTCCCTTTCCTGAGGATTAATCACCGCCGTAATACCGCAGCCATGCAACAAACGGCGCCCACAAATGAAGGCATCTTATCTGCAAGTCTTGAGTGGATATCGATGCCATGGCTCAAAGGCATGTGTGAGCAGGAAGGGGAGATGAGGTAGATCCCGGCGACCGAGGTCCGACAGACCTTGTGCAAGACTACGTAAGTGCACAAACCACCGTGACACTAGCCTCAGCGATATTGATGAGTCAGTCTTCTTTAGCATCATTCTTAGGCGGTTTCGGAGTTGGACGTTCTCGAATTTCACTGATAATCAACCGACTTGGCCGCGGCGTGGTAACTTGAAGAATTTGGTGTGTCAGGAGGACGAGGTTGCTAAATCAGTCAATTCGTGCATCAACGAACGGAAATTTAAGTTTTCTCAAGCCGTACCGATGACCGGAAGAAGGCACAGTCTGTTGTTAATGACCGTCGGTCTGAGGAAGTATATATCTTCGAATACCTTTAAGGCCAAGTCGCTGTCAAACGAATTGAAAACGGGCGAAATACTCGCTTAAAGAAGACTGACTCATCAATATCGCTGAGACTAGTGCCACGGTGGTTTTTGCACTTACGTAGTCTTGCACAAGGTTTGTCGGACCTCGGTCGCGGGGATCTACCTCATCTCCCCTTCCTGCTCACCCATGCCTTTGAGCCATGGCGTCGATATCCACTCAAGACTTGCAGATAAGATGCCCTCATTTATGGGCGCCGTTTGTTGCATGGCTGGCGGTAATACGGCGGTGATTCATCCTCAGGAAAGGGAGTCACATGATCCTGCATGCTATTCAGGAGAAGAACTCCACTCCACAGGACCTGCTGTCTGGGCAGACAACTTTAAGGCTCATGGACCCTTGCAGTCAGTGCGGTGCCGATGAATCAACCCGAAAATTCTCTCAATTGCTCTTCGATCCGAGGACTTCAGTGATGGCCACTTGCTGCCGGACTGGCCGTAGTTGCAGTGTTTCAACACCAGGCAAGCGAATGTTTACTGGAACACTGGAAGCGCGTTTGAATGACAGCCTCCGGTCCTGATAAACGAAACTCAAGGATCTTTCACTGCTGTCGAATCACGAATCACGCCCGAAGGGACCAATTACGTGACCGTTTTTAACTTCCCCTGGCTCCTACCACACTCTCTCCTCCTCTGCCACCTGGGCCCGAAGTCATGAAGACCGAGGATGGGAGAAGATGCCGGTGGCTGGAACAGCGTAAGCCGGTATCTAGACGTACTACCATGCCCCCTGGTCCACAAAGTAAACCGATCAGGATTTTACACTACAAGAGGAGAGGGAGGCAGCTCGGACCCCACGGAGTGGGAGTGCCAGAGACCAAATTAAAAAGGAGCCATTGAAGCCTGACTCCCAGACAACCAATCAGCCACTCAACACGCATGTAATGGCATAATGAAGAACTGGTAGCAGCCGAGAGGGAAAATGAACGAACCCGAGGGCCCAGGCAAGTCGCTGGCATCCGGCTCGGAATCCAGACAGAATAGGACAGATCTTTTAGGTGGAGGCGAGTTTTGTGGCGCCATCGTGGTCGCATCGCATTGAGGACTGCTCAGAAGAGCACGGTCGAAAAGGGAAAAGAAGAGTCGGAGAGTGTCCGTGATTTGATTCCTGGTATTTTCAAAGCCCACCAGAATCCCGATAACGTAAATGGCGTCGATTATCTTGTACATAAGGGCGCGACGACCGATTTCACCGCTGGGGAAGGTGGAGTCAAGGCGACCCGCAACAGTCAGGGCGCCCATCAGACATTGGTGAAGGATCGGATCCTAAACAGATAGAAAGGTGGAATTTTCGGTTAGTTTGACAGCTGACCACACATAGAATGAAAGGCCATGACAAACTCCGACATTTTATGAACATATCATACAAGACTAGGGGCTGTGCATACACGGTAGACTCTGGCGCAAGCAATACCAACTTGTACGGCCTCATATGGATGTACTTCGGTTATCTTGCATGAATTTGTAGGGGGGAATAGGTCGGTACAAATAGTGCAAATATTCAGGACAAGATGGCTCTTCTAACAGGAGGGCTCCAACAATTACCTAGGAGGACAGTTATCACTTGCGCATCACCAACCATGCACTGCGTTCAAACGGAGAAACTAAGGAAGGACTGAGAACCATGGCTGATCTAGCACAAAGCCTTCGTTGACGCTTGCCACGACTGGATTTTCCTCCTTTTCCTCAAAATAAAGCAGGCCAAAAATTCGTCGTCGTTGGTTTCTCGCATCAGTCGAGACGGTCACTGTTGTGTCCCCTGAGACCATTAAAGCTTACGGGAGTCACTGGTGTGGGCTGGGCGTCTCGGAGTCGAATGACCATGTCATGCAGAATGTAGACGCATCGAAGTGTTAGGTTCCCTCTACGCACCCTATAGGCCCTAACCTGCCAGTAGTCGTCAACTTTGAACACTGCGCAACCTGGCCGTGGTTGACGTACAACTATTGTTATATATACGGATTGACATTTCAGAGCTTTACATTAAAAGGCGATAAGCTTTGGACTCTGCTGTATTCACAACGGTAAGCGGCAACGTAATCCTCTTAAAGCTTGTCCTAGGAGAGCTTGGGTAGAAGTCTGAACTTCCCTTAGGGTCGGATAGCTTAGATTCTGATACGGTATCCAGTGCCGCCGTGAACTTGAATCGCCATTCAAATGAGAGTGGCGTTCATCGACGTAAACTAGGTGCAGGATACGATTCCGAATAGCGTTGAAGCACCACTCGCTTGTCGCTGCCGGCGGTCGCATAGAAGGAGCGATCACCGATAGTGAAATGCTACCGATGATGAGAAGGGGAGTTGGAATGAGCCGTAGTTGAACTTGTACAGCGGTCGACTCAAACGACTGATGTCTAACTGATCCTAGTTCGAATCAGAGACCTTTGTGGACTGGGGTTTCCGCATGGTTAATTAGTGATCGTGAATACAGCAGAGATGGCCATTCTGATCCCTCCTGCATTTTTGTAATATGCTTTCCTATACTACCTATCTCACCATGTTCGCGAATTAATCCAACAACGGAATTCCCTCAACCAGCTTCAGGAGTCCATTCTTGCAAGCGGTTTTAAAGATGACACGCAAAATAGAGGGCGAGCTGCATATTTAACTTACCTCTTGTACGAGTCAGCAGTAAAGACAATCCGCGCGCAGCGTCTTACGAAATAGAGAACTGAAATGTGCCTCTCGTTTCCGAAACAGCGAGTCGCTTAGGTATAAAGAAGATGAACACACGATCTCTGGGACAGTAGGTGTATTAGTCTGAGCTTTCAGTCTCGTACAGGAGGCCAGCGTCAGAGACTGTGAGAATGCGACATCAAATGAGCAGTTTTTGTAGTCAAGCCATGAAGGGGGGGGGGGGGCGAGATATGTGTGCAGAGGGTGGTATTCGCGATAAGTTGAGTCCCACGTCCTCTAACGGTGGCGTGACTGCGTGCACCCTGGGCTGGGAATTGGGTTTCGCCCCTTGGCCGCGGGAACGGAGCGCGTGATAGCAGGCGGGTATGTCAACGTGCCTGTTGATAGCGTTGGTGTCAGACACCCAGGGGTCTAACAGTTCTCGCCCTGTCTTATTGTTGGCCCACGCTACTATCCGCGTGCCCGCGAAGTTGAATTCGCGGCCTTCCTCCAGGGTGTGAGTGGTGACCTGAGACAACGGGTCGTCTCTCCGGACCGCCCGTTTGTGCTTCGTTATTCGTGAGCTAAGTCATCGTCCGGTCTGTCCGGTGTAGTGGCGAGGGCAGTCCAGACATGGGATCTGATAGACGACACCCGATTGTTCTCCCACGTCTAGGCGATCCTTTACTCGCATGATTTTGTTGCGCATGGTCGTTGTCGGACGGTGAGCGATACCCACGCAGAGCTCTCCAGCGATACGTTCCATCGCTATGGACACGTTCTTTGTATATGGTAGAGGGTGCCAGAGTGTTGGCGGCTCTCCTCCGTTTGTTCGCCGTGGGCGCGTGTGGAGGCAGCGGCTGAGGAAGCTGTTCGGGTATCCATTCCTTGCCCGTTGGTCCCGAAGATGCCGAAGTTCTTGTACTCGGCCCTCTGGTTCACTGCAGTGCAATTTTACCCTTTGGAAGAGTGTCCTAATGCAGCTGCGTTTATGCACCATTGGGTGGTCACTGTGGTAGTTGAGAATCTGAGTCATGCTAGTCACCTTTCTGTACACCGTGGTGTTGAGTTCGCCGTTAGGTGTGCGTGTGACGAGAAGGTGAAGGAAAGGCAGCTGTTCGGCATGCTCTTCTTCCTTTGTGAACTGAATGTCCAGGAAGATGCCGCTGAGGTCTTGAAAGTCGGCCAGTCTGCTCCTTTCAATTATAACGAACGTGTCGTCTACGTACCGGCGCCAAAATGCAGGTTCATAGTGGTTGAAGGCGACTTTTTCCAGCTCCTGCAGGACTATTTCTGCAACCAGGATGGATATCAGCGAGCGCATCGGCGTTCCTTTGATCTGCTCGTATGTTCTGCCATTGAAGGTGATGAGGGTTTGTTGGCAAAAAGCAAACAGTTGCAGTAAGTGGTCGATTTTTAGGGGTCTGTTCGTTTCGTCGTAATTCTCTTCGAGTCGTTTGCGAAGAACGTCGCGTGCCAGTTCCGGTGGAATGGACGTGAATAATGAAACCACGTCAAAGGACACCATAATCTGATCCGGTGTGACTACTTCTCCTCGGATGTCGGCCAGGAATTGGGAGGCCGAATTGATGGAGGTCCTCGAGCCTTCTCAGAGAAAGTTAGGTTTTCGGGCCATCCACTTGCCTTTCAAGGCAACGATCGCTCAGACTAACACACCTACTGTCCCAGAGATTGTGTGTTCATCTTCTTTACAACAAGAACCTGGGATTCGCATATTCGCTTCCATTGCTTAGGTATGTTTGACAGTCAGACATCCCGGTGAGAAAGTGTCAACCTTGCCTTTCGAGGTTATAAGTAGTACATTCAAAATTGCCATCGGTTACGTTGATCGCAGTTTTTTAGAACACCATCGAACACAAATTGCCTGTCATCACAATGGATTCTCCAATTCTCCGCTTGATAGTGAATGCATGCCAGATACCAATCGAAGTAGTCATGCTTCTTACTGTTAACAAAACTACCCTGGGTACCTCAAGAAATTGCTGAATTCGGTTCACCCAGCTCACAGTGAAATCAGAAACAAAAGTCAAACTTCCCTTGCTTAGTAAACTTTTCGGTAGCAGTGAACAGAGGCCACAGATTGGCAGGGCACGTTGGGTGTACGTCCTTAAGCAACGGTATGAAAACGGAGAACTACAAACTAAAACATTCCAAAGGGTTACCAAAGCTGACGTTGAAATTTTGCGCGGACAAAGACGAAGATGTAAGCCCCAGGTTCTCCTTGCAAATAGTACAATAATTTATCCCCCGTTTCATGCTCACCGCTACGTTCATATACTTGTTCAAGTAGTCTGTCAGTCCGAACGCCGTGAAAGGCGATATCCACTGTGTTCCCTTACAACAAGGTGGGTGTTGGACGGTGACTTAGGCGCGAACGAGTTTATAACGGCAGCAGGATTGCGTAGCATCTGCTGAACTCTTTCCTCTCTCTCGATGGCAATACTGCGTAAGGGCGACCTGTGGCGGGCTTAGGCGCACAGTGGCTCACAAAGATAAACGGCCTGTCTTCGCATGCCACGCACAAGCCGGTCCGCACACGATGGACAAGAAGCAAGACGCGGTCGGGTCGGATCCCATGCGTCATTACTTAGAAGAGACTCAGAACACGATGTCTGACGTGGATCGACGGGAAGTGGCCTGACATGCAACTCAGTATGAGAGGAGGCGACTCATCGGGCTGAACAGCAACTTTCCGGACTGAAACGCTAACGGTCGACACACTGGCCTACTAAGACGACACGTCAACATCATCGCTATTCTGCTTACAAAAAGACAAGACAGCAGGTCGGAAGATAAATCAAGCAGTCTAGAGCCCACTAGCTTGGCAGGTAATTTAGGATTCTGTCGGATTTCTAGCATGTTACAAACTCGGGAAATGGACGGTTCAAAACCACAGTTTTCTAATACTCGTGCATCTGCATTTTAGGATAAGTACGAAAGGTCAGATCGCAGTTCGTAGTCCGGAATGGGGAAGCTAACCTAACACTAAAGCCCTAACTCTAACCGTAAAACCCTAACCAAAACACCAACCCTAAAATCTAACCCTAACCTTAACCGTAAAACCTAACAGTAAAACCGCAACCCTAATCCTAACGCTAAAATCTAACCCCAAAGTCATAAACCTAACCCTAAGTCCTAGCCCTAACCCTAAACCCCAGCCCTAGTCTTAACCCTAAATCCTTACCCTAAAACCTAACCCCAACCATAAACCTAACCCTACACTTAACCCTAAAACCCTAACCCTGGCCCAAAAATCCTAACCCTAACCCTAATCTTCAGTCCTAACATTAAACCTAAACCATAATCCCAATCCTAAAACCTAACCCCAAACTCAACCTTAAAACCTAAATCTAAAGCCATAAGCCTGACCCAAAAGTCCTAATCCTAACCCCAAACTGTAACCTTGATTTTAACACTTAAACCTAACACTAACCTTGACCCCAAACCCTAATCCTAACCTTAACACTAAAACATAACCCTAGAACCCTAACCCCCAGAACGCAAAACCTAATCCTAAAACTTGATCCTAAGCCTAACCCTAACCCTCACTAAGCCCCACAACCTGACTCAGTAGAAACACCCCTACAGATAACAAGTTTACCTAGTAAGGTAGAGATCGTCGACATTATTAACTCATAATGTCTGGATACAAACTGCGATCTTACCGTACGAGATATCGGAACAGTATGGAGAATGGACAAAGTCCGTCCTATCAAAGCGATAGATGCAAACTGGTACTGTACATCAACTATCAGGACCATAGTAAAATTTAATAACTCGAAAAATAAACTAGCTTCAATCTAAACACATATTCGTAAAGACTCCGAATTGGCAAGGGAGGATTCGGAAGGAGTTATTACATAAAATGTAAATCAGCAGGTTGCGTCGTAAGTCAAGAAAGTAACATGCCTGCAAGTGATCCATGAGATACTGGGCTGGCAGATAGGTGACGAATTGATGCAGCAGAACCAGAGTCGAAATCAACCTGGCTTCGGCTTCCACGGTCCACTGGCCCAGTTCCTGCGACGAGGCAGCCTTCACAGAGGTGGTGTTCAAGGCGTGAGTGACTGCAGCGCAGACCGCGGGCAGGAAGAGATCCAGGATCACGCGGACACCGTACAAACTGGCAATGCGCTCCAAACAGCGCAGGCTAGCAGAGGCGGCCCGGTCTCCCACTAACGGTCGGCCCGACATACACACAGGCATTGGCAGGGGACTCTTAAGGGAGGGTCGAGAAGGATTGAGCAGAGTGGTGCGCAGGGGACCCCCAGAGGGCGTCAGTTGGGTGGTACCGCGGTAACACACGGCTAAGTACTGCAGCAAAGTGGTAACAACACGGCGAGCGCAGGCAACAGGACCGAGGAGGGAGGCCAACCAGATTAGGCTGCTTTGGGCGGCCGCGACTGGGGGAACGGAACTGACAGTGGAGAAGAAAGAGATGGACGGGAAATAGTTAAACCTCTTAGGATAGTGACCACAAACGGTTCTCCACAGACGCGAGACAAAACCTAAATACCTTTAGGCCTATGAAAACAACTCGATTGCAGCCTATAAAATCCACTGCAGATGTTTTAATTTTCGTTAAAAACAAATGAAGGCTGCAGCGTCAACTGCACGAACGCCAGTCAGCCCAACTCATTGGATCGGAAGTGCATACCCGCGACTTCGAAGCTGCGAAGAATCTCGGGCGAACCGCCGCTTGAATTGGACACCTGATTCTGTCGGGCTGATTTCGAGACACAAAAGCCGTTAATCGGCATGCCAACCTCCTCCAAGCCCACAAGGTCCTGTGTAGTTACCCCAATTACATCAGGTCAAAAAAGGGGAATTCAAATGCTCTGACAAATGCGATGACTAACAAAAGCCACGCACCCATAAACGCTAGCGATAAGGAAAGGGAGGGTCGACAAACGCCTACACAGTTGTGCGTCAGCAGTCCGCGGGCGCTTTGCATCTGGCTGCACGCATACTTTAGCATTCACTGCATGCTGGTTGCCATGACCCGTCTACCTGGTTAATTATTTGGGCGTGGAAAAAGCAGGTCTGCTTTCGATTAACCATTAAACAATCTGATCTGACAATAACCTTGAAATTTAGGAGGACGCCGGATGTTTCTGAGATAAGGTTAGGTTACCATGTGGTGCCAATCTTGCAAAACTATCTGACATCGATGTGGCGAAGGAACGTTTACTAACCCCCTGTGGAAGCACAAGTCGTCACTCCGTTCCGAGTAAAGAATTATACTACACACGAGCTTGCTTTCCAAAACAGACCACGAGATAGATGCACTGAACCGACATTAAGGGATTAGGTCGGAGTCGAGCAATCGTTTTTGGGAATGCGTACGCATAGCAAATGCCAACATTTAGGGTGCAATGACACGCCCATGCGCAGGCTCACACCCCGCCCATTGGGATTTGAGCCTCCCCTATCTCTCGTGTAAAATCTCGGTCAAGTATTTTTTGTGGACCAGGGGTATAGTGGTACGCCCCGGGGGCAGGCTTTCGTCATGCCAGTCACCTGCGGACTCTCCTAGTTCCGGTCTTTTTAACTTGGTCATGACACCGGGCCTAGGTGGGGAAGTCGAGAAATTCCGACCAATGCTCCGCAAGTTTACTATAACTACAAACTAATTTACGTGTAAGGCACCGTCTCTGCTCTCACCCCGCTGTGGAGTACAAGGTAGACATCGCCGAAATCAAAAGTCGGACAGTCATAGTAATAATCGAACCATGTAGTTTAAACATGCGCACCTACACAATCGCCTTTCCAGCCTCGAACAGGGCTGCCACCTGCAGTTACCGAATCAAACCCTGCCAGTTTTCTTCCGGAGTCGGAGTCGTCAGTCACACGAGGCCTAGGCTTGACTCAATTCCTCCGTGCTCATTATAAGTACGGAACACAACCGATATAAGACCATATCATTTCACGTCAGCAAGAACATCTCGAGGCGCGCAGTTACCTACAAAAATAAGCACGTGAAACTTGCGATGCCACATACTTTGGCCAAACTGGAAAGTTCGCCTCCACACGCATCCACGAACAAGAGCTGGCTGTTAAGAGGCGAGACCATCTACCTCAAATGGCCATGCACACACTAGACACCAGACATGTTTCTGTATGGGACAAAACTCGCATCGTCGGCGTCTGCCCTAGAAAAAGGCCGAGGATTTCTTCAGACCATGCACTCAGATGAATCATGCATTAATCGGCATATTGAGTTAGACGTCATGTACAAAGATCTCAAGGAGAAGTGGATAAGACAAGGAGCGGTCGATACACAATAAGCCATGCCGCTGACGCTAACTGGCAAGATCGCCGGAGAGGTATTGATTTTTGGGCACGTTTGAAATTTTGACTGTTTTTTGTACGTCTGCTCGAGTCTGACGACGACATGGGGAACCGACGTCGAAAATCTACTGACTGAGACACCAAACGAGTATTGATTTTGTAGCACGTTTGAAAGTTTAATTGTTTTCTGCACATTTACTCTAGTCTGACGACGAGACGGGGAACCGACGTCGAAGATTTACTCAATAAAGTTTTATCTCTTTCCCAAAGAACGTATTTCATTTCAAATTATATTTCTTAGGATGCCTGCGTTCCAATTTATTTGTACTAATAAAGTTCATACTTTTCCAAAGAACTTACCATCTTCAGAGAA
The DNA here is from genome assembly GCA_902702965.1 of Spirometra erinaceieuropaei. Classification (NCBI taxonomy): domain Eukaryota; kingdom Metazoa; phylum Platyhelminthes; class Cestoda; order Diphyllobothriidea; family Diphyllobothriidae; genus Spirometra; species Spirometra erinaceieuropaei. The sequence goes on from CACRXP010000001.1 coordinate 4,015,549, forward strand.
CATATATAGCGTTGAAAATAAGTAAGATTCTTTGCGAAGAGAATAACCTTTAATGCGTAAATTTTCGAGTCTGGTTTCCCAACTCGTCGTCAGACTTTTGAGCTATGGGAGGCCCGTTTTCCAACACATACATAGTGTTCAATAATCTTACGTGGAACTGCGAGAGACTGCTGTCGTTCCAGTCTCCTCATGCCGACAAGAATCTCCACCACCCTTTTGGAGACCCCCCGGGGGCAGAAAGGTCTCTAAGAAGTCTCTAACAGCCGGTGAGAGCTCCGGCACATGCAGCCACCGTGCAAAGGTCTCCTTTTCAAGCAGTGTCCTGTGACAGATGGGATTCTGCGGCAAGTTGAGATCTGACTCCTCGGAAGCCGGCGTTGCCGTAACATCCCCCTCGGCGCTGCTGAAGCTTGCCAAGCCGAGGGTTAGAAGGGGTAGCATGCTGGCAAGAAATGCGCGCGGGCTGCTCGTTTGAAGCAGCAACCGCAGAAAGTGGCGCGAGTAGAGTGAGGACAGTGCGTTGCCGTGTCGTTGAAGGCTCTGGGGCTGAAAGATGTGCCGCACCAGGGGTAGGACATACTTATCTGTAGCCTGCAAAAAGAAAAGCGGGTTGGAATCCGGAAGGGGGTGCGGAGATGGGAGCAACTGGCTATAAACAGTAGCAATGAACAAAAAGTAGAGAAATTGATACCAAGGACTGAGAGTTGACAAAACATCTCGTTTGCTTGTAAACAATTCTGTAACAAGGGCCCTTAGCATTCGATTTACAAGTTTACGTGTCCTGCCGAAAAGGGGTCAGATGGAACCCGATAGCGGCTAGATTCCCTTGAAAATCGATAACGGCTGAAATCGTTAATGTTTTGCTCGTTCCACTTCTGATTAGTTTGGAAATCTGGCGTATGCCTTCGGACTGGTTTACGATTGATTAGTGGTTTGTCGTTTACCAAGGCATATTTCGTGTGATAGGTCACCAACTGCATGTTTCTTGCAGCCCAGTACTGGCAGTTCCAGTCAGGCTTTTCGTGAACCTCAGCGATGCTGACATGGGAAAAGTTGCCAAGACGGAAATAAGAGTTCGTCCAGACTGGCTCACCTCTTTGCCCCCAATTGCACATATGAAGGTTATGAGGCGGCCAGATCGCAGGGAATCGATTATACAGGGACTGTGGGGAGTCCGAGAAAGTAGCGAAAAGAGCATGGGCAATGCCTCCGTGGGGAAACTGTTCAGGGCGGAAAATGCCTCGTCCGCAAACTGGCCTGGCGTTGAAGCCGACAGGAAGGTCCTAAGAAGGCGTCCTGGTGGGTCGATTCCATCTAAATGGAGTTCGTTAATCAGGGTTCGCAATTGCTCGGGCGTTCGTGCCTCGTCACGGGCAATGAGAAGCTGTGCAAAAAAATCAGGTAGTGAGGGGTGAATTGAAAAAAAGGAGCGAGACCAAACAATATAAAGGTTGCCAATGGGAGCGCACCCACAGTGATAGGGCATGGAAAATTTTAACGATATGCGGTAATTTCCATGGCAGGTTTGCCTAGTTTGGATAGAACAAATGCGTAAAGTACAAACAATTAGTAAATGGTACTGGAACTTTAGATGCATTAAGCTGTGCTGACAGGAGGTTCAAGTGATCGCAAGTAAATTGGGAGGACATAAGGACGGTAGAAAAGTGCTCTGTTTCAAGGAAAACGTGCTACTGCTCGAACCTGATTGCACCTCTGTTCTGTGTGTGAGAGCTTCCACTTTTAACCCACGTAGATTTGATGCAAAACATCCACCCACGTTCTTTATTCTCACAAGACAAATTGCATACCCATGTAAAATTTCAAACGCAGATTTTGGGCGTAGGACTTTAGTTTTGGCCACCCTGTTGATAAGTGTTGGACTAAAGACTAGAAAGCTAGCTAGGCGTGTCAGGCATCCCAACTGGCAGAAGCACCCCCTCCTCTCATATACGTCCTCGATATCTCATTTATTTTTCTCGAGATAATTTACGATGAGTGAGACGAGCACAAGAGTTAACAAAGACCATGGACTCGGACACTGAAGGAAATGAGGAGGCGCCAACGGAGGTAGGAGTGCATCGTATTTTTTTCCGTCAAAGTAGCAGTAGTGAATTGAATGACCTGTTATTTTCAGCTTACGGGCATCCACAGTTAAAAGCACCAGGGTGCGCAGACCAGCAATTTGGTGCGCTGGGAAACAAAGGAGACCGCCGCTGCCTACTGAAAGCCGTTTAAGTAGACAAATATGCGCAAATTTCTAAATATCATGGGAAATAGACACGAGCTTCACAAAACGGCGCAAGATGCAAGAGTCTAAGGAGAGAAAAGTTGCTTACTCCAAGTCCAACGTGGTGAAAGTCAATAATGTGCTTCGGAAAATTGAAGAAACAGGTTCTTAGATCGCGGAGAGATGGAATGTGTACAGGATCTGAAGTACCGAGCGCGTTAGGGGAGGTGCTACACTGTAGAATCGTCTCGATGCCACGACGAAGACAACTGGCAAGCCGGTATGAAAAAATTTGCATTTTTATGACAGCAACCAAGAGAGACCAACGAGCTAACAAACAACGAAAACAACTAAAAGCTACGGCTTTTCAGGTAGTCAGTTGGTCATGGGGAGGAATTATAGATAAAATCCTCCAAAAGGACGAGGAAGGCAAACTCATCAAACCACAGCTCCATACAAAATCCATGAATGCCGACAGATTAAGATGTATCCCGGTGAAAGACAACTGGCTATGCAAGGCTCGTAATTCCCAACAGTCTGTTATAAAGTGGTCGAGACTCCACATAGGGTCTCCGAGGAAATGGCAAGTACTGCTGCGGAGCTCCCAATAATTTGACCTATTAAATTTTTTACAAAGTCTGACAGTAACCCTCGAATCTTTCAGTCATCGAGGTCTGGCAAACCGTGAAAAGTTATGATGATTCAAACAGGAACTCGACTTACCCTGGAATGCAGTTCCGATGGGCGCTGTAGAGTTCCTTAGCTCTCTTTAACCGGTCTTCATGTCGTTTAGGAATGCCGATGTCGACCCCGTAACCGGGCAGGGAACTGTGTACAGCTAGTTCAACAATTAAGCATCCTACGGCTTCCACGTCCCGACGGAGAAGAGCTTCGACGCTGTGGGCGTCTAGCTGTTCCAACGTTGGCTCATCGACCTGAAGCAAGTAGCAGGAAGATGAGATAGGATGAAAACAGCAGTTGGACAGTGGGGAAATTGCTGGCAGGGGTCTTACGCAACGATCCAACTCTGGTGGCATAGCCCCGCAAGTCATGTCCAGGAATGTGCATATTTCTTCGTAGCGTTCCACGAGCTCCAGTGGGTTGTAATCAGGAGGCATTTGGATGGTGCCGATCGATCTAAAACAGTGGAACATTAAAAAATGGTAATTAGGCAGATACGTACAAAAAGGCTGGTCATAAGTTGAAGGAAAACAGGCAAGTTTTTAGAAGAGTGTGGCGTAGGCTCACACGTTCAACTCGCCACAAGAACCGCCTGAACAGAATGTATAGAAACAAGCGAGTCACAATAGTTCAAATGCCCTGAACACATTTTATGCGTACAAATTTAAATAAGTCCCCGCTGTGAATTTTGATATTTACTAGAACTCTCTGCGATGTTTATTTGTAATAAATCTGCAGTTCCACGGGGTAGGGATTCGAAGAGCAGGGAGATACTATTACTGGGAGGTCACAAAGGATTTTATTGACAAATGTTAATTCGAGGCGCAGTAAAAGCTGCATTTTGCCACTGAATGCAACGCCACTCTTTCTCTCAAAAGCTGGTTAGCATTCATGACGTCAAATCCATGGAGGCCAATCAGCCATGATAAATCACGGCACACTGACGATTTAACTCTTCTGGAACAAGGGTCAGAGTACAATGGTTCCTTAATGAGACCTCTGCGACACGCGCACCAATGTGATATGCGATATCCATTGAAGTCTATCCCCTGCGCCGCAGGGAGCAGTGTCGCGAGTGTGATGTACGTGGGCGTGGCTTCTGCGACAATACCATTTCCGGCCACCTCGACCCTGCTCTGCCATTGAAACATTGCGGATTTGGGGTAATTGGCGTGTAAGTCTACTACGCAGCAAAGACATTCATGCGTAAGTCATTGTTACGCCGTCCACTTCGTGAACTCAGTGCCGCTGCCCACCTGGAAACGTCGAGGAGGCGGTCCAAGTCAAACCGTATATCTGCAGAGTACGCCAGGACATGGGAAGCGGCTTTTTGGACCTTCTGTATTCGGTCACCGTACCTGGAGAAGAGAATGGGTCAATGTCTCCTGCTCCGCTGCCGCAGATTGTCACGCTTGGAGGGATCCAAGTTGCGACATCGAGGCCAGATGGATCAGACGCGATCATAGCCGTAACGACCAACCAAGCAAGTCATCACTGCGTCCTCGTTAGGACGCGGTGGTCCTTGTCACATGCAAACGATGAACTATCGTGCGATGGTAGACAGTAAGGCGAACCCTGGTTCATCAAGGCATGATGGCGAATGGGGTACGAAACCAAAAAAATAGATGTACACACAGCCACAGAGGCAGAGAAGGTAGCTTCGCGGACTGACTCACACTGCGGAGGCGTCTCTGGTTGCACAGTTTGTTTAACGTCCCGCAAACTAAAACCGCGTAACTGTGTAGTCTCATCTACACTCAGCGATTTCAAAGGTACCCCCAACTAACTACCTTAAGCCCTGTTGACTCTCAGCTCGACTTCCGGCCGATCGTGATGGTGACGATGACCACTATCGTTTGGACGGCGGCTGTGGTGATTGTCGCAGGACCTTTGCCGGGCGAGATTCAGGAAGGGGTCTCTGATGTCTGTGAGACCAAACGGGCCATAGAAACTGTCGAAAAAAGTGGAACGTAAATAATTTCGGCCTCGCTGCCTGATTTATGGGAGGAAAGACATTTCTTGGCAGTTTTGGCCGGCTTAATAATCCGATAGCTCAGGTCTTCATCGGTTCCGGCAAGGAAGTCTTCTTTTAGTTGACACTATCTTACAACGACACTTCAATGCGGTCAAGCAATTTGCTGGTCGAATTCTAGATGACGTTGCCCATGCCTTACATTCTGATCTTATGTCTGCGAAGTCTTTCCGCCCGATGCGCCGCAGCTTCCGACTTATATCCTGTCGCACATCGGCTTATCGAGCCTCTGTATTGCCATTCCTAGCGCGCTATCTTACGCGCGAAGAGACAGAAATACAGAAGCTAAGACTTGAACTATCCCCATAATAATCATTTATTTGTGTTAAACTTTGATTCTTGAATAATCTATTAACTTATTTACTGCCCACAGTGAATGGAGCCATTTTTGCTGAAAATTTTGAAATTACGATTTCAAAATAAAGCGAATTCCGCTCTCTCTCTCTCTCTGGATTAAGGCAGATGAGTGAGGGCGGCCGCTACTGTTGGGGACGAGGGTAGCACACTGACAACGATACCAGCTCATGCATCGGCAGCATGCTTCGGCTGAGTGTCAGGTTGGCCTATCAAGCAGAACTACACCAGAGCAGCACTGTCAAGTTTAAGAAGGTAGCCTCGCGGACATTGACCACCGTTTACAGTATGCACCGAGTCTCAGGAGGCAATGAAAAAGACTGTCGATTGGAGAAATTGGTCTGTCAAGCTTTTAAAACTGACTGGTGTGGAGCATACTCTCAAATTAATTGACAAACCAAGCACGTCGGTTTTTGATTGAGTATCTCCTGGCCAGTTGAGCAGATTACACCAACATAATCACGACTTAAATATTGCGCACTTTTTCAAGGTCTTTTCGACACCTATACAAACCTACTTATCCTACACAGAGTGAAAGGACTCAAATATGTCTGCTTTTAAATGATCAGTATGCCGTTCGGATACCTGAAGTGAAAACGCCGGAAGTGCTTTAGATTATATAGATATAAGTGAACGTTCCAAAACCGAAACACTCCCTTCCTTCCTGGAAGAAAATTGGATAAGACATAGTTTTCATTAAGATGAGAAAAGCAAACAAACGTTCGCGCGTCCTTTCGGTGAAATTTGACCGAAATTATTCAGTCAGTGAAAATCAGCAGAAAAAGATACTACCCAAGTAGTGACTTTTGTGTGACCTACACAGATGGCTAGAACGATGTTAAATCAGATGTCAGCGTACAAACATGAGACGGCGTTCAAAGGCGATCATCTCTGAACTTAACTGAAATTATTTACTTCTTCTATTAGGAAGCAGACCGAAAAAGTTCCCCAATGACTGGACTAGAGTTACCACGCCCACAGCACAAAAGTGTTCCTTGGTTTGTTGCGCAAAAATTATAGATGTTATCTGCCAGTGAAGTGGCCCGCCCCGAAATTCATGCATTAAGCACTTCTGAGGAATGTATGGTGTGCCTAGATTAACTGATTCGGACAGCAAAACGTTGGCGAGGTACATAACGAAAGGTAATCGGCTTGCTGAATCCCGTCGGGACTAGTCGGTCAAATGGACTGCTTCTAACGATTGTGCTACTTCGACTATCACCAGAGCTAAATTAGTCGTCTCCTATATCCATAACATCCAAACCCCAGCGCTCCATGCCTGCAATCATTAATTGCGTTTTCGACAATCCCTGTCAAATTGAAGTCCCATTTTCGAACAGCGAAGACTTCCCGGCCTAGCATCCTTCCCAGATCCGACCTTGACTGAAGTCTCACGGTATTGCTACAGCATTCCCAAAAACAGCAGGTTGCATGCAATGTTTTATTTGCTGCTCCGCGGCTGTCCGCGTGCCTATGGATTACGAGTACGGAGACTCCGCTGGAGCAATTAGGACACCAGCAAGTTAAACGGGTGGAATCCCCAGGAATTAGAAGTCGTGGGGGACAATTATAGTGTTGGTAGAGTCTAACGATTCGGTGTTCAGTGCAGAGGTCAGAAGCCAAAATGACGGTAAATAAGACTTCAGCCACCTGCGAACTAAGGTTTCTCTTTCAAGGTCAATTGGGCTCTAACTGCTCCATATTCCCTCGATTTTCCGCTATAGTTTACCAGTTTCCCATCGTCCGTTGTAAAAGACACTGTCTCAACTTGCGAGTGAACTGAGTTGCAGCAAGCGAGACCTGCGTAACACCTGCCGCACTCTGTCCTCACGCACATCGATTATTTTCCGATGACAAGGCAAGATTGGAGATGAACGGGGACGCCGTGGCTAACTTGACATAAAGCCCCACGCGCATGCTTGTCCCCGATACAACAATAATCAGACCCCGGTAACCTGAATCTCTCTTGGCTAAAAGTAACCACAAAAGGTCACACCTGGAAGGAACCATTAAAGTCTAATCCTCAGCACCGAAGAGGACGGAGTTTTTTCCGTCAGTTGGCCACCTTCCACGCTGCAACGTTTAGTACGTCGGTTCCCTAGTGGTAATGGGACTAAACGCTAGAACAGCATTCGATTGCCTTACTTCCCCTTCACTCAAAAATGATATCAGTGTAAACTAAAAGTCCAGTCGAGTCAAGTTCGTCACGTGACTGTTCGACCGTCGTGATCTACGACGCCCACCGTGTGTCTCACGGAGCGGGATCAGCCCGGTGACTTGTGCACTAATTGGTCAATAGTAAAGAAGACTTGCGCCGCATCTACCGCACTCTCCTCTCCCTCACCCACCAGGCCTCGATGGGGATGGGCTGGAGTGCAGTGACTGATAAAGCTAAACAGTCCGTCTACGCGTGCCACGTAAGTACACGACACAGAGCACGTGATCAAAAAGAGTCCGACAACATCGGGAGGAGGCTGGCCAGTTCATTAGATGCAATAGTAAAGTCAAAAGTTAAGTAACTACCCAGGATTTTGCTGTGAAACCTCTGGTGCATCCTGCGAAGCATCCTGGAAAAGGAGGGAGAACACTAATTAGCGAACAGAAGTATGCGGGAGAGGGGGGGGGGGATGGAGAAAGGATTGACTTCTGAAAATATCTCACTGTAGAAAGGACCGCAGCAGCAGCAGCAGCGGCAGCAGATGATGTGGGCCTCCAGTTATTGGCTGCGCAATCAGGACCAAAGTAGCGAGAGAGTTCAGATGGTAATAACCTCCGAGGATGAGGAACAGTGAAGAGGCAGGCGACGCCGGCAGTCGACCGCAGGTCTCGCTGACCCCCGACAAGTTCCAAATGCACGTTTTTGGCCTCAACGGCCGCCTCGCCCAGGAGCTGGTAGAGGAGGCCACAGAAAATGTTAAGATTCTACATTTCTCTCTTTATGGGGGCGGCAAATTACTACTTAAAATAAGAGGGGGGTTGTGATTTAAAAGTCGCGGGGTGCATCCAGTATGAGTCGGTGTCTAGGAAACACCTGTGGAAATATCTCGGTGGTTTTTTCGCACGAACGCCTATGAGGAAACGTACCTCCAAGACAACCCTTACATGACAGCATACTGGCTCTTGACTGACCAAATTGCCATTCATCTGAGCAGATTATAATCAGTAAGGCGTGCTACTTAAGCGATGAGCACTCTTTTGTTGATTGTCGATGTCTGAATAAATTCAATGCACGGATGCAAAAAATCCATTGAATCCGTTATGTTTCATCGGAAATTACATCTTCACATTTCGCACATAAAGAAATGCACCATTTGGGTTTTTAAAGCGTTTATTACTCGAATCCAACTGCAAATCGGGTTTCCAGTCCTAACTAATGTTTTAAGGCTACATACTCTTAATCTACTTCAGAGCAAGTCACAATAACCCCAAACATCCATGTACAAAAGGGCCTCCCCGGACCGGTATACTATTTGGACACGTTGCATGCTTCACGAGTGGCACTAAAAAGTGAGAACGGCAGGTGACACTAATAATCTTGCAATTGTCTCAAAAAATCCCCGCTATCAGACTTTTGCAGAAACCGCAATACTCCCAGCAAATACCCCATTTGAAGAGCTGCAGTTCCCTACAAAATGAGTATACCAGCGTCAAAAGAAAAGGAAAAAATGGACATCTGAGTAGTGTTTTGTCGAGTAGAACTAACACAGGTGGGTGGGAAGATGTTCATTCAAAAACAAGTATGTCATTGTGCCCCTAGAACGGGCCACGTAGTAGATGCGCTGGACCTACACAGGGGCTAGATCGGGATCAGGCAGGCGTTACTGGGGGTGTGCACCCATCACAAATTCCGACATTGGGAGCGTGGCGGTAGGACCACGCCGCGCCAGTTGGGATCCGGGTTCCCCCTCCCTCTTTTTTCCTTGTGTAAAATTCTGGTCAAGTGTTTGTTGTGGACCAGGAGGCGTGGTGGTACGCCAAGGTGCGGGTTTCCGCCGCGCCAGTCACCTGCGTACTCTCCTGCCTCCAGTCAAGAAGACCTTCATGTATTTTTAACCTGGCTTGTGAGATAACCTTTCTCAATGTTTTATCTCAACATCTTATATGTCCGATTAGAAGCGAAAGACTCGTTTGCAACTTTTTAGCTTATGACAATACGCCACAAAGGGAATGCAGGACTCGGTTCGTTTCGTGAAATTCGACAAGACTCCTGAATTCCGGGGCGTACTGGACGGCTTCCCATATGGAAAATGCATTTTCATTTGTAAAAATAGCCCAGACAGGGATTAGAATTCGCAACGCAATGGAAAACCTGAAAACAAAAAGGCTGATCCAAGCCTAAGCGTACCAGTATGAGGAAGGGATAATTTCAGAATAAAAGCTATAGGAAAACGCCCAGCAAGTCTAACATAGAGTTGCACACCAATGGTACCTATTTTCAAGCACAAACGGAAATGCAGTCAGAAAAAACGTGTGTAATCCTTCATCGATGACGACGTACTTTGTATCCAAAGGTCAAATCAATCCAATGATGCAGGTTCTTTGAAACCTCATCCGACTCCAGGATACGGCGATGGTAGGAGAGAAAGTCCTTAGCCGAGGGACACCACTCGGGAAGGCCCAGATCGGGCATGTCAGCGTGGAGGGAGACGAATACAGTGGGATCAGAGAAGAACTCCGGAATACACTCCTCGGGTGTGCTAGCGTAAAGACGAGCCATAGTACTCGGGAACTCTTCAGGCCGATAGATTGGCCGCACGTACTTCTGCAATACCGGAATGGGGGTTTGTCTGGCCTACAAGAACAGATGGCAGTGCATTAATGCTGACCAGCATTATCTGACTTCGAGCTGCGCAACAGATCAACGAGGTTCAGCTGCGGTTGGTAGTCCAGTTCCAAACCCTTTTAATCTCACAGGAGCTGATGGTTTAAACAATGGTGGCCCACCATAGGATATGATGCGACGAAAATGGAAACCCACACAAAATTACCCAACAGAGCATAATTCTCTCAGATTCCGTCGGAAAATCCACATATCATCTATAGAAAATCTACGAGAAAGTCCACGGCGAGTCCATTGGCTTCTCGCTGTGTGGACTCGAAAGCAAGGTCAGGCCACAAAGACCTCAGTTTACAGATACGCAAGGAACCTAAGAGAGAGTTTTTCAACAGGATCTGGATGACGTCGTCGACGCCATCAAACTGCAAGAGGCTCACCCTTGAAAACAAAATCAGCAAGCCTTCTTATGCATTTGATTCGAATAAGAAGAAAAAGTGAACAGTTGCTTGGCCTCTACCGAGTTTCTATCAGTCGACAGGTGTGCTCATCATTTCGTGGGAAAGAAGGCAACCCACGCAGATACTGAGATACAACAATAACCGCGTTATGCGGCACAAATAGCAACGAGCCGGAAGACTGGGAGAAATGTGCCAACACATTTGACGAGCACCCAGTCAACTTGGCTAATGCCGACAGTGCGGCAACACGAAACTGACGAATTATCCCGCACATTTGACGCATTCAGGAACCCACTAATACCGCTTTCACTTCGGATTGCGTATAGGTTCTATGATATAGCCGTGCTTTACCAAAAAAACCAACTCCTGAGGAACCCGAACGCAATACCACGGCAAGACATTTGACCAGGTAGCTTTGATAGGGGACAGTAGTGTCATTTCACACTCGGTTAGTCTATGGGGAGAAACCCGGTCGAGCTGTGTCTCGGCGAACAGTGGACGTTAGACGGCTTGATGGAGGGATGGTTTCCTCTAGTATATGGATTCACAGACGGACGTCTCTGTCCACCCCTCAGACACGCCAATTTAAAGTTCGATGATTGTTTCAGATGACGGATGGTGCCCTATTGGATAATGAGCCACCTTTCCCACTTCGAACTACCGCCATCACTTGTAGCCATCTTATAGCTGACAGATTTGCCAGACGGGCGCACAGTAACGTCTGGAAGTAGAAACGCTCGATGGTCATCAGCTGTTTATGCGTCGAACCGGGAGCCAGTTTACTTCGCACCTTGTCTTCACCAAACGCCGTTCGACCATCCACCACCTGCAGCCATGCCGGGCGACCAGTTGCTAGAGCAGGAAAGCTTGGTCGTCCGGGGTCCACGACAGTGGGGTTGGGAACCTGGTTTTCAGCCCGCGAAATGGACACTTGAAGGCGCGATAACTACTGAAAATCATTTAATCACGAGTTTCTCATTTAGTTTAATTTTTAAGCCAGATCGGAACACACAACCACTCTGAAGCACTGAACTACGACGAAGTAGGCCTAAAGACAAACTCTTCAAAATGAAAATATGCGCCTAGGGTTTTGCGGCCCGAAATACATTGTTTTCGCGACAGCCTAGACAATGTCGGCTACCTCAGAAAATTCTCCAGCATGGTTAAAAAAAAAGTAAGAAGAATACCAATCTGATCAACAGAGCGGGTGTGGCCTTACTCCCAGTCTGACGGAACCTCTGGAATCGGCGTGAGGTCAGTCAGAAGGTCAAATAAGCGCACAAGCGGCTCATAGGTATCCAAATCATGGTGTTTGTGCTACCGTGCTCACATTTTTTCCTATCAACGGCGTCTACAACGTCTACCGGGGGACATTGTTCGGTATACAACCTTACCACCACTGACAGGCGACAGCGTTAAGGGAACCAGCGAAAAATGTAATCAGATGTTGGAAAGGCTGAGCACCCCAAGCGTCCCTCGAAAACCGTCTTCGGTATACATGTCTTTGGCCGACTGTTATGGAAGGCGATTATGTGCGGGGCGGTAAATCCAAATGGCAATGAAGGATATCTTAAGGGTAACAAGCAACTCAGTAGAATGCACAGTTGCCCAAAAACACCGACCCTATTACTCACTTTGTAGGTGAAATAAGCCAAGTTTGGCATAATGTCAAGGAGATGGTGGGGCAGGAAGGCCGCGTCCTCCGTGTTCACGCTATTCAGGCGTCCTGGTTGTGTCACAGGCAGGTAGGCAAAAGTTTCATTTGTCGAGGAACTGGAGTCCCAGACGGCAGTCGAGAGAACATCCAGGGGCGTTTGGTTACGAGAGCGCGAGCTCGCCCCCTCAGGCGCGTGAAGGGGTGAAATGGGATGCTGCCATGAGTGGGAGCGATACGTAGCATCAAGCTGGCTTTCACCCTTCTTCAGTCTAAATTTTGTCTTTGTCAGGTCTCGATAGCCTCCATTTTCGACAGTGAAGTCGGTGACCCAGGGGAGAATTGCACTGGCCGATGGATCACCTGCGCGCCTTCCAGCCAGGAGATTTATAAACATAAGGTAGTCATAATTGGAAACCTAAAACGGATCGAATAGGGTAAAATTGAGGACATCTTAAGTCACAGGACTTCTCTGGCATACAAATCGTGGGATAATAAGACAAATGGTAACTGCAAGGTGTAACTACTGGTGGCGAAAATAGACTTGTCGGAAAAATCATGTCGAAATTAGGAGTTCAAAACTAGACAACTACTAGATAGCTAGAACACGATCGGTGCGCGCCTCTCTACCATCGTTAATATATACAATCGCAATTGACAGGTCAAAGAGCCCGTGGCTCAGTGGTTAGGGCGTAGGACGTCTAACAGGTCGCGAGTTTCAGCCTCAGGGCTTGGTATGGCTGGTTGATGAAGGCCGACAAGTCAGGAATGGCCATTCTTGTCTCCCTTGTCTTTGTCGGTAATGTCATCCTGCATATAACTATATAACCATATAAGACGTCAAACGGCCAATTAATTAGCTAATTTTCCCATGATTATGCACTTCACCGGCAGGAGGCATGCAGAAAGGCAAATCTGGGCTTTGCCTAGAACACAGACTGATCTGACCGTCGGAGGTTAGTCCTTTAAGAATGTACGTGCGAAAGTCTGTCTCGAAACAAAAGAAACAAGGAAAAATCCACACTAAAGTAGTCCTTCGAAGCGAATATACAGATAGCGGGGTCATTAACAGCTCAGAAGTTACGTGGCTGATGGACATGGCCAACCCACGATGATGTGTCTGCCTGTCCATTCAGCCCAACGGGTGAAATGGGATGCCTCGTGCTTAATCCTGTTAAAAACTAACTGAAGTGCCACCTCAGTTCACGGTTGTTTTACGCAGCAGACAAATGACAACCAACCTACTGTACCACGTAGAAAAGCCTGATATGGCTGGCCATAGAAGTTAGGCCCTACTCACTTTAACTTACATTATTGAGGATCCAGTCCAGCGAGACCTTGGCAAAGTTGCTCAAAATTGGCGCGGTGACAAGTTCGTTGGCCTTCTCTGGAAATAGAGCACTATCGTGGACAGCGAAAGCTCTTAGTTCATCGATATCAGGAGGGCCAAGTTGGACGCGAAAGTCACTGTCGATGTAGACGTTAGTGAGGTCTAATCCTAAGTGGTGAACTTGATGGACATGAAATTGTTCAAGTTTACACATAATCTGGAAGTCTTGAGAAGCTGGTAAGAATGATCTTACCTGGTACACTATAAATAGAAAAATAAAGTGATCACGAAGGATTCCTGGACTGAACCGAAGTACGCTAAAGAGAGACTGGCCATTCAGTCGACACGTTGCTTCAAGATCTGCAAACTGAAAGTCGGAAAATGCCTTCGATCCAACGACCGACTGCGCAAATAAGGAGAGAGCCTTTTTGGCCAATTCGGATGCTTTCTAAATTGTTGAATTGTAGAGAAGAAAAATGTACAATTAGATTGTGTCCTTTCATGTTACTGCTGAGGCCTGGTGTCCTCGCAAACTGATGAAAGGCAGATGACCAACTTGAATTCAGTTCACTAAGCTGGAGGCTCGATAAGGTTTCCGACAGCAGATCTCCGGGCCTCGTGACAGGTGAGCACTGAAATCTGTTGCAAAGTTAGGGAGAATAACCAAAGACTATACAATTTTAGGTCCGGAGACATTGGTGCGAATTTCCATGTCAAGTTTGGTCCTTCGTCCTCAGTCATTTCATAACATCTCAGTGCATGGCCTCTTAGTTTGTCAAGCCTAAAATGAAGACCAAGCAGAATACTAACGTCAAAAAGACCAGCAAATACATAACGCAACCGTTAACTGCGAGTCCAAAGCTCAGGTAGGAGACTGCGGTCGCAATCAATCAAATAAACAAGCACTAGACACAGACACACACGAACATGCAAGCAACACTGCTACCATTTTAAAATGACACGTACGAACTCAAGCAGGCACCAGTGTTTCTTTTAACTAAAAACCATACTATGTGAACTATCAAGTTTTCGATAAGGTCTTTGAAAGTAGAGAATGTGTCAAAATGCATCCTTGGAAAAAAAGAGGCGTCTGACTGTCAGATCCAAAGAGCCATCGTAAATGCTGCAAAGCTTCAACAATAAGAAGGTTGCTTAACAGCTAGCAACCCTGAGTGATGACTTGGAACTTTTGCATAAAGCAACAATGTCCGAAAATAAATTCAGTCGGTGTTCCTTTAGGTCTCAGATGTCGTTACAAAATCTGCTGGGTCGGCCAGTGTGAAACAGACAAATTGGCATCTTTCAGTAGTCGGAAGGCACTTTGAAAGAGGAACAAAAAATTGTTGACTATGCGGAATCTATCTAAATACAGGACACCAATAAAGTCTCACTCAAATGCCATAACATCAACCTTCGGTCGTGCGTGGGTACTGGCCTGTGACTAGTTGGTTTACATGCAACTGAAATGTAACTTAACAAACATCTCTGCATACTCCGCGTACGAACCAACGTCAACTGGACAATAAAGAAGTTTTTTAATCACAGATGCAAGAGTTATAAGGTTCGGTAAATACTAGCTGATTCTTCGAGTCGCTTTTAAAAACTGACATCAACTGCCATATTTGCAGCGTTTATACAAAATTTTACATGCCTGGTAATTTATAAGTACTCTTTAATAATTCTCCGATAATTTTGTCCAGTGCATAATTTTGAAGTGTACAGGCCCTTGATAACGAAGAAAGAAAGAAGTGCGTTTGGTTTTATTGCATGAGTTGAAACTCGACCATAATACTTCCCAAACAGCTGTCGATATTAACGGAACATGGGGAAAAGGGCCCACAAGTGATCCATGGCTTCAGAAACTCCATAGTGGCAACGGGAGCCTTGGAGAAGTTAGAGGACGGCCATGAAATCTTGACAGTGAACGTTTGACAGCAATCGTTAAAGAAAACTCACATCTGAGAAATGTCTAAAACACTTGGCGTAACTGTTTCGACGGTGTCCAACCATCTGATGCAAATGGATAAAGTGAAAAAGCCCGATAAATGTGTCCCACGTGAGCTCCATGAAAGTCGAAGAGTTCGCCACTTCGACGTGTGCTCAATGTTCTCCGTGTGAAACTACCATAATCAATTTCTTCGTCGAATAATGACGTGTGACGAAAAGATGGGCCTTCATTATAACCGTAGGCGATCAAGGCAATGGTTTGATTGTGACGAAACATCTAAACATCTCCCGGAACTGAAACTGCATCAGCAAAAGATTATGGTAACAGTATGATAGTCTGCTACTGGCCCCGTCCATTAAGGATTTCTCAACGCTAATATGAGCGTCAGAACAGAGGTTTACTCAAGCCGCTCGAGGCAATGCATGCCCACTTAAGAAAAGTGTGACGTGCATTAGAAAAACGACGCGGCCGAATTCTGCTCAGCGACAACGCACGGCCCCAAGATGGCAGAATGAAACTGCAGAAACTGGATGACCTGGGGTACGAGACGTAAGCACACCCTCTATATTCTCCCGATCTTTGCACCCGGACGCCGACTGATAGATATCAACTTCGTTTACGATTTCGCTTAAGTGACTTACGATCTGTAAATCTGCGGGTAAATAGAGTCACTAACTCGGCCGATTTATCGATAGGCGCTGGGAAGACCAAAGTGGTTCTGAGCTTCAACTCTGACGAGGGGTTGCACAAGGCTGCTGCCAAATGGACAGAGTAAAGACGACGTTGTCTCCCGAATCGATGCTGTTCACTAGGTTCTTGTAGTCATTAGAAAGTGTTTATGGACACGACGCGACATACTCAGCCTCACAAAGGTCCGCACGTACCGGGCATCCTTACATTCAGTTCTTCTCAACGGTTGCGAGTTCTGGCCTGTGCGCATGGATGATGAGCGAGAACCTGAGCTGTTTGACCACCGCTGCCTTCGGACCTTTTTCATAAGCTTAGTGTTGCTGCCCCCGATCTGGCGCCAATACTTACTACGGGACGCCGAAGAGGTGGCCAACTCAAACCTGGCTCGACACAGTCCGCACACACACGGAAGCGGTGCACGAACATCCTGTATTCGGCCTCCGTCACTGGAAGAAACAATGAGTCCAGCACTTCAGAGAGGCTGCTGCAGGCCGTCACACATGGAAAGGTACCATTCGCGGCATCATCGAGGGGGCTGGATCATGCCTAGGCACGCGTTATCATGCATGATCACGGCTGTACTAATGAAAATGTCCTTGTCGCCTTCATTCGTAATAGCATAAAACCAGACGTTCAAGCATGAATCATACTCACAATCTTGCCAGTAAAGAACGTAAAGGAGACATAAGAAGACACATAAAACCAAAAAATCGGATACTTCTGTTTAAGAAGAGAGGCATTCACTATAGACAAAAACCCCCGTAGTCCGACAGGCTGATATCTAAGGAAGAATAAACTTTCTGAAGGTGCAAAAATTTAAAATGCTGGGAAGGCACTACCCAAATCCCTGGCATGCAGAAGACCTCAAAACAGGCCAACGTTTTGTTCAAACTCACCATTTTTATTTCGGTTCACTAAAACGACTTGTGAAAATAAATTCTCAAATCATAACTCCATTCAGACGTTATTTTACTTTGTCTAGTCAATCTTTCTGCAGTAATTCGAATAAACGATTAACCTTTCACATTATCCTACTGACGAAAACACAGAGACCTTGTATCAATACCCGTTTTCGAGCGCACACCTATAGCTCACATGCTGCACATATTCTCTCTGCTGAGCCGCTACAACTGTTGACCCGACGTGATCGACGCGCAATCTCCAGACATGGCCAAACTCAACCGCCACAAAATTTCCACTCGACTTCGTCTTGCTGTTGTTCCTGTGTTACTCATCGTGTCCACGAATAGGAAAACGCAGCTGCCGACAACCTGTCGCGATTCGAGATGGATGCTATCAACAAAACTCAGTCATACAAGCCTAGGTCAAACCTCGATCAAATAGTGCAGAGCAGTCCTCCAAATGTGTTGCTATCTAAATGCCTCTCTTGTGTTTGAGACATTCTTCCGCCCATTACCGTCAAAATCGTCATTCGTGAGTCACTTGTATACACTCAACATGCTACTCTTTATACGGCGATAAATTTTCCCACTTTCGACACTGCATTCTATCCTTATTTTTGTGGCTGGATGACAGTGAACCTACTTCACTGACGCATTCGTCCGACTCAGCACTCACTGGGATGCCTTGTGTCCGAAACGTTCTTCCGTCTCATACCAACGTGCCAACTCACCGGCACACGTTGACGAGACCACGCCAGCACACCCAGGGTTGATGCCTCAACTGCACCTCTGTACAGGTCGCAGCGTCCCCACTGGCACGCGGTCCGAGCTAATTCTGTCATCATCGACACACGCTCTCAAACCCACATGTGCACTGGATAATTTCACACATATCATCGCCTGCCTCACGATCGACGGCGGGGAGCTGTAACTGCCAGACATCATGACCGGTCTGGCGTCATTGTTCCACACCTCGCTGCCTCAAGGTCATTCATCCCTTGCAGCGAGCCGTCCCAGACGAGGTGACCTGAAGTCACACAACCAACAGCTCGGGCATACCTGCGTCCGCGCAGTCGCAGCTGCCCATGCGGCCACTCGAACGCGCCACCCCCTGCAACCAGCGGAACAAGCCACTGGGACACCACCCCTCGGCAAATGCAACACACGCTGATTGGACACCACTTGAGCTTGGCCCACGAGCCTACAAAAGCAGCTGCCACCACTGTCTCAGGGACTCTCAGGCCTGACTGGACGCAGTCAACACGAGCCCTGGCTTCGCCAGTGGCCACTGTCGCCTGAGAAGATCAACACCGGGTTCTGTGCACAATAAATTCCTTATTCTGGTCCCCTTTGTCTTCTCTCTTCAGACATGGAATTTGGCCTGACGATTATAGCTCACATGCTGCACATATTCTCTCTGCTGAGCCGCTACACACCCTACTTCAGTAAGTCATAGGCAAACTGTTTTAATGTCTGCTTACAATATTCAAGTCATATTGTTTTTATAATTCTACAGTGCCTGGAGAGTTCGTGAAGGGAGTATGCGGAGTTCAAATCTACGTAAATCAGAAACCTTTAAAAGATGCAAACCTATTAAAACAGGGAAAATATAAAGAAAGGGCAGAAGTTTTAACTGATGGAAAATTACCAAGAGGCGACGCCGTCAGTATAATGGATATGCACGGATATTCTGGCTTGTCATAATAACTGTAAACCACCGATAGCAGACAGTAAGTAGTGATGAGACACTGTAAGACCCAACGAACTGGAATATTGCTTTAATGTAGTGACAGTTTCGGCTTGATCCCGCATGGGATAGTGTGACTGTACGCCGGCAGAAAAGGCCGGCGCCCTTCTCCACACAACTACCGACTCCATTTCCGCGACTTCCGTCGTAACGCTAGTCCTATTCGCTCTACGTCGAAGCCTCCCACGACCCTCCCCTACAACTTCCCACAGCACTCCCTTTCCCACCAGTTTTTCAGCAGGTATGTCCGTCCCACCTCTTTCTCCGGAGCCGTCATTTCTCTGTGTCAACTCATCCTTTCTTTACTATTGACTATCGGCATATATAAAAATTCACATCCGTCAAACAGATTTACTTGATTCATTCTAAGCGAGTAATAATACTCAGTGCTTTGCGTTATCTTGTATGCACTACCATCGACGTGTTCGGCCGTTTCGACATTTATTCAAAATAAATAAGCTGATTATGTGACACATGGGGCTTCAAAAATTATCCACAAAATACGCGAGAACCCCGCAGTTGTCAAATAAATTTTTCATTTTTTTGTAATCATAGGCTGCCGTAGACGACCTACCCCACGATTTTTTCCCATTTCCTTAGTGATATTCACCTAACTTTAATATACACTCACCCGTATCGTCATACGGAATGGACGGTTTAATGCCTGGCCTCCAGTGGCTTGATTTTATGGTTGTCTAAGTGTGTCATAACCTATGCCACATAGATAAGTGATAAATACCGTGCGAGGGGACTTCAGAAGGGCCAAAAGCTTAGACCATTTTGGAGTCCTCTAATCCAGAAAGGTCGAAGACCGTATAAATGAGATACTGTTGATGGGCTTGCTCATAAAATGTCAACCGAAATTCCGAAATTGGTCTTTCTTTCGAAAAGATCAATTAAGCAGGGTTGTAAACCAATCATCCTGCAGCATAATTCCATATTAATTCAGTTATCTCAGGATGCCGGCTTTCAAAGAAGTTTCTTTCCGGCTGCATACAAAAACTATACTCTGTAAAAATGAATTCTTAGGTAGCATGCATTTTATCACTGATTTTCGACGCCCTTAAAAATTCATTTATTTTTCATGGAAAACATGCAAGACATGCAGGGCCGACCGTTGTTACAGTCAAGCGACCATATTATGCTGTACTTCGAGTACTCATTGTTCTCAAAACCAACTCTGCCTGATAGGGAAAAAGAAAAGTATTGAAGGGGTACTATTTAACATGAGGAGAGAAGTATTTACAGTGAGTGACCAATCACATGAAATGTTTGCTGGAATTCTGAAATGCTTTTCGATTAGGAAGGATTACTTGGGTGCGGTTGTAATACGGACTACGTTACGGCATTATCCTATAATGTCAGCTTATGATACGCTCCTTTTAATCTCCTGTAGAAACCTTACTCGGTAAAAGATGGCTACTTAAGTAGCATGCACCTCCCACTTACTTTGATGGTCTTGTAAATTCAAATATATATTAGAGAAACCACGAACAAAAATATGCTTTCTTTCAGTTGTTTGATAGTGTTGGGAGTGCCTACACTCCCAAAAACAAGAGCAAACCAATCGATGGAGATCACGTGCGGTTGCTCTCTCTCTCTACCGCGCTGTCATCTCAATCATGCGCTTTCCCATTGGCTACTCCCCTCTTCCCGAAGGTCATTGGACCAAGTGCCGGCGAACCACGCTAGCGTGTGATAAATATGCGTCACCCTTAGCTAGACGGGACTTGATGAAACGTGTTTGCTAATACACGTTCTGTGGCCAGCCGTGTGTTCTTTGTCTGCTGCCTTGATATTGGGGACCAGGGTCGAGTGCGCATACGCTCCACGGGATTTCAAGTACCAGGCGGGTCATAACAAATTGGCGACGCAGTGTCTCAACTACAATGGCTGACGAGTACGCAGCCTTGAAGCAGATGTTGCAGCAGCAGCTGAAGCTGATGGAGGCTCTGACCGTCAAGCTATCCAATTCATCTATGGGCCAATCAAGCGCGGCTGGTGGTTCACAATCTGTTGATCACATTGCCGGCAGCATCACCGAATTCTTGTATGACCCGCAGGCCCATATCACCTTTGATTCCTGGTACAAGCGATACGAGGACTTGTTCTCTGTCGATCTGGCTGCCCAGGACGATGCATGGAAGGTCCGACTTCTACTTCGCAAACTGGGTCCGGCTGAACACGAGTGTTATGCAAACTTCATCCTTTCCAAGAATCCCCGGGAAGTCGCTTTCAAGGACACGGTTCAGACGTTGTCGCAGATTTTTGGTGAGCAATCATCCCTCTTCAACACTCGATTTCAGTGCTTGCAACTGTGCAAACGAGCTTCCGATGATTTCATCACGTACGCGGGCATTGTTAATCGTGAGTGTGGGCGTTTCCAACTCGGTTCTCTCACTGAAGACCAGTTTAAATGCCTTATATTTATCTGCGGCCTCCAGTCCCCCAAGGATGCTTTTATCCGGACACGTCTCCTGTCCAAAGTGCAGCAGAACAACTCTACCACACTCCAAGAGCTGGCAGCAGAGTGCCAAACGCTGATCAATCTCAAGCACGACTCTGCAATGATTCAGAACCCGGCCTCATCATTCTCAGTCCATACGGTCACATCGACCAAATCGCATCCTGTTACACGGCCCAAGCAAGTGTCCAAGTCGAGATCTCCGCCATCTCCTTGTCGGCACTGTGGCGTGTGGCATTTCCACTGGGATTGCACTTTCCGCCAGCATCGCTGCCAAAGCTGTAATCAGGTGGGACACCGTGATGGGTTCTGCAAATCATTGCCAGCTTCTGGAGGCAAGCCAGCCCCCGCCACTCCTAATTCCAGGCACCGTTTCCGGTCAAAACGCAAGCCCAAACCCCAGTCCGTGGGTAATTCTCTGAGTCTCTTGGCCGTTTTCCAGCTCAATGCGTCTGGTCGTAGAAAATTTGTTGATGTCTTGCTCAATGGCCATGCAGTTCGTCTACAGCTGGACACTGCCTCAGATATCACCATCATCTCTGAGAGACTCTGGCAGTCCCTTGGCAGCCCAACGATGCAGCAGACTTCCCAGTCCGCCACAAGCGCGTGCGGTGGTCTCGTACAGCTAATTGGGCAGCTGCAATGCTGTGTGTCGTTCCGCGGTACCAGCATCACTGCGATCTGCTACATCACCTAGTCTGATCTAAACCTACTTGGTCTCGACTGGATTGAACAACTTGGGTTGGCCGATATGCCGCTCCGCATTGTTTGCAGTCAGGTGCAGATTCCCGCTGTGCTTACAGATCAAGCCAAGGACATTCTCCAACGGTTTGCTCCGGTGTTCCAAGACGGCCTGGGTCGTTGCACATACACTCAAGCCGTGCTACATCTGTCTCCTGGAAGTCAACCAGCCTTCCGTCCAAAGCGACCAGTCCCATATGCAGCCCTACCACTTGTCGAGGCTGAAGTGAAACGTCTAGAGGAACTGGGAGTTCTGGTTCCTGTATCCTACTCCGCCTGGGCCGCTCTAATCGTTGTGGTTAAGAAGCCCAATGGCTCGGTCCGCATTTGTGCTGACTTCTCCACCGGTCTCAATGCCGCACTGACGCCGAACTGCTATCCATTGCCGGTTCCGGCTGATCTTTTCACCCTGCTAAATGGTGGCACTTGCTTTGCCAAGTTGGATCTCGCTGATGCGTATCTGCAGATCGAGGTCGCCCCAGAGTCGCGCGAATTGTTGACCATCAATACCCACCGCGGTCTGTTCCAATACACCAGGCTGCCCTTTGGTGTCAAGACCGCCCCGGCCCTATTTCAACAAACGATGAACGCAATGCTCTCCGGCATCCCTGGCACAGCTGGGTACCTGGACGACATCATCATCGTGGGTCGTTCCCCTGCCGAGCTGCAAGACCGAGTGTGCGCAGTACTCGAACGCGTGCAGGAATATGGCATTCTCCTACGAGCCGACAAGTGCCAATTCTTCCTCGACTCCATCAAGTACCCTGGATTCGTTTTTGACGTCAATGGTCGCCATCCAGATCCTGAAAACATTCGGGCCATCCAGCAGATGCCTGCCCCCAAGAATGTATCGCAACTTCGTTCGTTCCTTGGCCTGATCAGCTACTATAGCGCCTTCCTACCATCGCTGCATGACGTACGGGCCCCGCTCAACCGTCTGTTGCAGAAGGATGCTTCCTGGTGCTGGTCCCCCGACTGTGAAAAGGCCTTCGCCCAGCTAAAGTCGATGCTGAGTTCAGATCTGCTGCTCACGCACTACGACCCGACGCTGCCGATCGTTGTTGCTGCAGATGCTTCCAACCACGGAGTTGGTGCCGTCATCTCACATACTTTTCCTGATGGGTCTGAAAAGGCGCTCATGCATGCATCTCGCACGCTAACCCCTGCGGAGAAGAACTATGGGCAAATAGAGGAAGAGGCTCTAGCCCTCGTGTTTGCTGTCAAGAAATTTCACAAACTATTATACGGTCGCCACTTCACGTTGTTGACGGATCACAAACCGTTGCTGTCAATCTTCGGTTCGAAGAAGGGCATTCCCGTCTACTCAGCCAGCCGACTTCAGCGATGGGCAACCATCCTTCTTGGCTACGATTTTGACATTCGCTACTGTCGTACTACAGACTTTGGTCAGGCTGACGCCCTTTCTCGCCTCATCAGCAATCAGCAGGAACCGGAGGAAGATACCGTGATTGCAGCTATTTCGATTGAGGACGATGTGCGCCGTCAGCTATCAGACGCCATACGGGGTATCCCCGTCACTGCCGCGGACATCCGACGTGCTACTGAACAGGATCCTGTCCTCCGTCAGGCCATCACCTACGTGCAGACCTGCTGGCCAGCCACTGCTCTAACTGGAGATCTTCGCCAGCTCTTCCTCCGCCGAGCATCGCTATCTGTGGTTGACTCCTGCCTCATGTTTGCAGACCGTGTGGTGATCCCATCTTCCCTCCGACCCACTGTACTACGCCAGTTCCATGCGGCTCATCCTGGTACCAGCCGAATGAAGTCTATTGCTCGCAGTTTTGCCTACTGGCCGGGTATTGACGGCGACATCGACGACCTGGTTCGACGCTGTTCTCGATGTCAGCAAGCTGCCAAGATGCCGCCTCGTCAACCGCCAGTACCCTGGGAACCACCAGAGAGGCCTTGGTCACGCGTGCACATCGACTTCGCTGGCCCACTTAACGGAGTCTCCTACCTAATCTTGGTTGACGTCTACTCGAAATGGCCCGAGATTGCTCCGCTGAATCCAGCAACCGCATCTTCTACTATCGCCTTCCTACGACGCATCTTTAGCCAACATGACTTACCAGAAGTCCTGGTTTCAGATAATGGCTCTCAGTTTACTTCGTCGTTGTTTGAGGATTTCTGCCGCCAGCACAACATCCAGCATCTTCGCTCCCCGCCCTACCATCCTCAGTCTAACGGTCAGGCGGAGTGTTTTGTCGACACGTTTAAGAGAGCCCTCTTGAAAGCTCGTGGGGAGGGGACCACGGACGAGATAGTCCAGGCATTCCTGTTTTCCTACAGGACAACACCGAACCCGGCGTCCCCTGGTGGCGTTTCTCCTGCCGAAGCGTTGATGGGCCGGAAACTGCGTACAACTTTTCATGCCCTCGTCTCTACCGGTGCGCAGCCCGCGCAGACTTCTCCAGTCTCTCGCAGCAAGCTCTCCATCGGAACGCCTGTCTTCGCCCGTGATTATCGAGCGGAGTTCCCAGACTGGATTGAAGCAACCGTGGTAGCGCACAGAGGCAGTATGTTGTTTGACGTCGACGTTGGTGGTGAAATCTGGGTTCGTCACCACAACCAGATCCGACGGCGACATTGCAGTAACACAACTGGGCTCGATCCGGCGCCGTCACTCCCCCTTGACATCCTACTGGATACCTTCGCCATTCCGGCAGATCGGTCGGTTCCTGAATCCACTGCTGCGCCTCCTTCGGATGTACCGCCTTTGGTATCAGTCACTGCCCCCGGGTCTCCAGACAACAAACCACAACTAAGACGCCGGACCAACCGCGTGCGCCGATCAACACTGCCGATGCAGATCAATCCACGCCAAAAGCGGTACTGACACACTTGGAGGGGAGGTGTTGGGAGTGCCTACACTCCCAAAAACAAGAGCAAACCAATCGATGGAGATCACGTGCGGTTGCTCTCTCTCTCTACCGCGCTGTCATCTCAATCATGCGCTTTCCCATTGGCTACTCCCCTCTTCCCGAAGGTCATTGGACCGAGTGCCGGCGAACCACGCTAGCGTGTGATAAATATGCGTCACCCTTAGCTAGACGGGACTTGATGAAACGTGTTTGCTAATACACGTTCTGTGGCCAGCCGTGTGTTCTTTGTCTGCTGCCTTGATATTGGGGACCAGGGTCGAGTGCGCATACGCTCCACGGGATTTCAAGTACCAGGCGGGTCATAACAGATAGAGAATCACGTCTTCTTTTTATTTAATACTCAAGGAAGGAGTATAATTAGGTTTTAAAAAGTTGTCTTATTGCAAAATAATTTGGAGTCTGATCATTCGATGCATTGGCGCTTAGTGATTTCAGTCTACAAGGTGCATGAGTTCCACGTAGAGAAGATCACATGTTTTTCTATGCCTTTAAAAAGATATCGTCTAGAGCCCATAAAATTTTGCAATGAATGCGGACTATGCTGTACATTTCATGAGGAGCTGTGGTAAACGGCCAGGTACGATGCTATGTGAATGGACGTTGCGCGGTCTTAAAAATCTCGCAATTAGAAACTTTATTAAAACCTAATTATACTTGAGTGTAAAATATAAAGAAGACGTGATTCTTTATCAAACAACTGAAAGAAAGCATATTTTTGTTCGTAGTTTCTCTAAAATATTTTCGAATTTGCAAGACCATCAAAATAAGTGGGAAAATGCATGCTACTTAAGTAGCCATCTTTTACCGAGTGCGGTTTCTACAGGAGATTGAAAAGCAGTGTATTCATAAATTGATATCCTGCTGAGTCCGAAATATTATAGGATAGTGCCGTAAGGTCGTCAGTATTACAACCGCGCCCAAGTAATCCTTCCTTATCTAAAACGCATTTCAGATTTTCAACCAGCATTTCATGAGATCGGTCACTCGCTGTATGTATGTGTTTATGTGAGCAATGTCGTCGAAGACTGAACTGCATGACGTAAAAAATGACGCTTGGAAGACTTTCGGTTCCTTTCTGAAAGGGATTGCTTATCTCAACTGTACTCTCAGAAGAAAGACAAATGCAAACCTTCCGAAGAAGACAAACTCAAACTTACAGGCCCCTTTCAAAAAGAAGTTGCTTTTGGAGGTGTTACAGCTTACCAGTTTCCAAGAGCAATTAAGGGAATATAAGCGGCAGCGCAAAATTAGTAAAAGTGAGGCTTCCAAGCTGCGGAGGAAGTTCGAACTGAAAATCCTGCAAAATTCGTTGGAACACCCCAAGATCCTATATGACTATATACGGGGCACAAAATGGACTCAGAATCTGATCCCTGCCCTAAGGTCTGAAGATAGAAAACTGGAGACTGTCGATCAATTTAAAGCGTCCCTCCTGTCTGATTTTTTCTTCTTTGTCTTTACCCGATAAACTAGTTCTTGTGTGCCCCTCCACTGGTTCGCCAACCAACGTCTCTCCCTACTCCCCCTCACTCTCAGTTCCCCAACACATTTTGTGTGGCCTGTCGTTTTCTCCTTCTCTGCCGCGTGGGTATTGGGACAGAAGTCGAGTGTGCATACTCTTCGCGTGATTTCGGAGCACCAGACCAGGTCATAACAAAAACAAAATATTTAGCGATGCCCAACATGTCTTTCCTCTAGTACGTTCCTGCCTCACAAGTGTTCTTTATACACAAAAGAAATGGACAAGAGCAGCGCATAAGGGTTGTCCAATAGATCATATATTTGACTTCTAGACGGTTTTTGATGACGTCCCATACAGGTTTCTTTTACAGAAGATTTGGGATGTAGAAATCCGAGAAAAAACGTTTAAATGGATCAGGAGTTGCCTGTTCTCCAGAGTACAGAGAGCGTTTTTGGTAATTCTATCTTGGAATGGTCAAAAGTGGAACGTGGTATCCCCCAGGAGTCTGTTTTAGACCTAATACTGCCCCTGACCCGTGTCAAGGCTTGCATCAACGAACCAGATTTCGAGCTTCTAATGCTCACAGACAACATAAAATATGCAGTGAAGTAAAGCGCGGTGATGAGGCAAAGAAGTTGCAATAGAACATCGACAAACTGAGTGCTTGACCAAACAGGCGGCTTTTAAAGTTTTGTATCGAAAAGCATGGCCCTACACCTAAACGACAGCCGAAACGCCTCTCCCCAACATCAGTAATATGTTAACGGGACGGCGTTAGAAACTGTAGAAAGACACAGATATCTAGGTGTGTGGACGACCACAAATCCAATGCCATCAGAGCACTGTATAAATGGTCCAGAAGGCAACTAGTACTTTACACATGGTCAGACGGGCATTTAAAATATCTCCTCCCGAAATATTCGGTAGAACTTCCGGTGTCTTTGTAAGACTTCATCTGGAATATGGAATGCCAGCAGCTACACCACGGAAGAGAAAGGATATTGACCTACTCTAACAGGTGTAACGCAGAGAAACGAAAATGGTCTTTAGTCTAAAGCATTTTTCGTACCAGGAGAGGCTGAATGTGCCTGGCCTATTCCCCCTATACCATTGGCAAATAAATCGCAGTCTACTCTGGACATTCTGGACTGGCCGTGGCCAAGGTTGTTCACTGAAACCGGAGGACTTTTTGAGTTTGTCCGTAAAAACAAATTACGCGGTCATCCCTACAAAGTTAAAAGCGAACGCACGCGGCTATACCGCAGGAGGCTTTTGCTCAGCCAACGGGTATTCCGATCATGGGACTCGCTACAAAGTGCGATGGTGACGGTCAACAAAATTTACATATTTGAAAAAAAAACTTGTTCGCGCAATTTTCGACAAAGACCGACTTCTACAACAGCTTTCTAATAAATTATGAAGTACCGATGAGGCTGACAGCTAAAAAACTCCTGAAGGAGCAAATATAAGTAGTAATGCTTTTGGGTAGTTAGAGTGGCTCAGGAAATTAAAAACTGCGGTCCGTGAAATGACATTAGTCCAGAAGGGGGATAATTTGCATTGCATCGAGTTTTCTCACTCTTCGTTCCTAGAAAACACCTTGGCATGACTTAGTTACATGCTTCCTGCCAAATGGACGCCAGATAACTAACCCCAAATTTCTTTGGATTCGATGAATAGAAGTTGTCTTCTGTCTCTTTTCGCGTTAGTAATGATCCAGATTTGTCTCGGATTCCAGTCCCTACCGCTTTATTTGCCCATACAACCTACAGAATTCTTTCCAGTTTATACCTACTCTTGCCTCCTCAACCTCTAAATGTTCACGTTTCATTGATTCCAGATATACAGTTTTTTGGAATAACCTGCCAGTTGACATAAGATCGTCAAATAGTTTATATGCTTTTGAGAGAAGGTTGTGCCTTTATCTTAAAACTTACTCGATTATTCTTTTATTTTCTATATTCTTTCCAAACAGCCTTATTCACGACTTTGAAAGGGACACATTTGAATACAGGACTCCACCACTGAATTATTCCATCCACTCGCGATTTATTCTTCGCGTGTGATTTCGCTTTCCACGACTTGTCATTGAAAATTTCTGCCTTTTCAGTCCATTACTCGTGTACAACCCAAAACGGTATTCCCTGTCTAATCAACATCCTTGAAAAGAGACCGATCTCATATAGACGCGCACCATCTAAGCCGCATTGTTTCGATCGCCGTTAACCCTCACCAGAATTCCGCTCTGCACAAATGAATGCTGGATTTCATCCACATTGTCGCTTCTGCCCTAGGTCTGACACCATCCTACATAGCCAACTGCACTGCAGTGACGCTATGTTCCCACTTGCTGATTTGCCCTTTTAGTTTCAGCCACCCTCAGAAAGAGCCCACCTAGCTACCCCAGATTATTTTGCGAAGTGGATTTTCCATATGCAGATTATTTTGGAACTCCCAACTCCCCCAACTCTTCCATCACTTTCAACTGCACGAGTTTATCATTGCTCCGTTCGCAGCCCACTATTTTTACTAAGACTTCCAATTCGGAATTTGTAGACAATGATATTAAAAGTTTCATAGGCAAAAGAATAGATCACCGGCGGGCGTAAAAAACTTTTCCTATTTCCCGTAGCGAATTTCTAAATTCTGCTGCACGTGTGGCTGCTCGCACAGACCATTTTTAGCCATATTGTCTGTTTTTTGCCAATTTGATAATTGGTAAATAACGTTAGATAATGTCCGCTGGGGGCATAAAGAGTCAATACTTTTTGTAGATACTGTAGACATGTCGTAAGTTCGGACTGGTAGACTTCAACAGGACGCCCTCGTATGACATCCGATACAGTGTTTCCGACTGCAGAATACTTCCTATAGTAGCCTACTCACGGAAAGTGGCAGACAAATTTTTCCCGCAACATTGCTGGCAGGGCTTGTTCCATTGGATAATGAGCCCTCCGACATTAATAATTGCCTACGGTAGAATCCACAGGGTTTCTTAGCAGCGCCTGCTGGTACATGGGAATACGCAACTGCCGGGGTCTTCCAGCACCTATATACTTAAAAATGAAAAGTGGTCATTAGACTCGAAACACCCCAGGTATCCACACAAATGAAACACTCGCATGTCGGAATTCCCACGATAGTGCGACCGTCGTTTCCGATGAAGTCCACCGTGTGTTCCACAGCAAGGTGAGAGCAGGGACGGTGACTTGTGTGCAAACTAGTTTATAGTGAATGCAGACTTGCGCAATATCTACCGCACTCCCTCCTCCCACACCTTGGCACGGTGTCAAGACAGAGTGAGTCAGTCAATGTATTTAAGGGAAATAGGCTCACGCCTTCAAATTCCCTATTTGTACATAAAAGATCGATAAAATAAGCACAAATGTGATGAAATTACAGCATTACTTGAATGCAGACATTAATCCACATTGGTCACTGGTCTCATGGTTACAAAGTCACATAGTCCGCTTGTTGCTGAAGCATATGTCTGTCAAGCCGATATTTGAACTTCTCCACAGACTGACGCATTACAGTTACCTCGGGCAGGTTAGTCCACCTTTCCACAACACGGTTGGAGAAAAAATACTTCCTCTCATTCAATCTACTTCGGGGCACACATAGTTTGAAGAACTGTCCCCAGAGTGTTGTTGTAGTGGCGAGTTGAAAAAAGTCGTCGCAGAGAAGGGCGCAGTCCAAGCCACTAGCAATACGGAAAGTTTGAATCAATTCTCCGCGCAACTGCCTATAACTCAGAGGATAGAGATTAAGGTTAGTTAGGCGGACCTCGTATGACAGTGCACCTTGAATTCTTATAAATTTTGCTGCTTGTCTATACACCCTTTCGAGTAGACTGAAATCCTGCTGCGTTCGCGATCTCCAGGCCTGAACTGCATATTTGAGATGCGTCCCAACAAATGTGCCGAAGACCTTGGAGAAGGGTTCTTCATCTAAAACTGCGAACGTCCGCCTAATTGCGTATAGCAGTGAAGTTGCGACCTTAGCCACCTTATAACATTTGTAGAGTGCTTTGGACTGCCTGCAACCCAAACCCCCAGATCTTTCTGCGTTTTTGCCTCTCGGAGTGGCATTCCGTTCAGATGGCACTGCCGCGTACTAGGGATCAGATTTCCGTGTCGAAGTATGGTGCATTTATTTAAATTGAAGGGGACAGCCATCTGCGGGACCACTCGTCAAATCGACTAAGACAATTTTGAAGGTTGGTCTCGTCGACAGCATTCTGGTTGACTTTCCAGACTTCTATGTCATCTGCAAACACGACACTATCACAGTCCAATCCGTCTACACAATCGCTCATGAACAAGAGAAAGATGGTTGGTCCGAGCACTGAGCCTTGTGGGACTCCGCTCTCTATAATTGGGCGCCTTGATTGCTGTTGTTCTACGCAGACAATTTGGGAACGGCCGACGAAGAAATTCTCAATCTATTTGAGAAGTTTACCGTCGATGCCTTTGACTTTCAACTTGTACAGTATACACCGGTGCGGAACACAGTCGAACGCCTTCCGGAACTCAACATAGGCCACATGCTCAGTCTCTTTTGCCTCCAGTGCTCTTATCCAACTTTTCCTTGTATATAGCGAGTTCGTTAAACATGATCTTTCCCTACGAAAACAGAATTGTGCTTTGGACAAGAAGTTGTTGGTTTCCAAATAAGCCATCAACTACTTTTTATGGTTTTCTCCAAGACTCTGCAGCAGACAGATGTCAGACTGACGGGTCTGTAGTTTGTCGCAAGAGCACCACTACCGCTTTTGTAAAGGGGTGTAATGTGGGCCGCCTTCCAGTCTGTGCGAAGGATTCCAGCATCAAACGATTTCCGGCCCAGAAATTATAGTGGTATGGCTAGCTCTCGGGTAACCTCAAAAAGCAGCTCTGCTGGGATCTCTTCCGGACCAGGAGATTAGCTTCCATCAAGTTTTATAGTTAATCCATAATCATTCTTTGGAAACTCAATATTTTTAATAATCGGACCTCTCACACACTGTTAAGTTGCTCTTTACATACATGACAATTCCTCCACCAGGGCGGCCTCTCTTGTCTCTCCTAAACAATTGGTAGCCGGTAAGTGTTACTTCACAATCCCCAACGTGCTGTGACAGCCACGTTTCTGTTATTGCTATAACACCCGGAGGCCTATCGGTTACCTGCATTTTCAGTTCGTCAAGCTTTGAAAACAGACTCTGAGCACTGGTGTAAAAGAATTTAAGTTTGCAACATTCGACAGTGCTTTGTTCGATTTGTCTCGAGTTTGCCAATATTATATTACTGCCGCCATCATGCTGACTGGCTGGTCTCATCGCATTCCTCTGTATCACTCTTCCCCTAAAAATAACCAATTCGCTCTCTCCAGCGGCAAGTCTCCTCAGCACCTACGTCAATATTTCGCGGTGTTGCAGACGTTCTGCTGGATAATAGTCCGGCTGAAAAATCTTTCATGTCAGAGTGAATGAGGCTGCTTTTCCTGGACAGAAGTAATTAAACCTCCTCTTTACTGCTGAAAATAATTTTAAGAGGTCGTGGCTGCACAGTTTCCGATTGTTCGCTCACCTTCCTTTCGATCCTGAAGGCTGCGAGGATCGTTAACTTTCCACTCGAATTTAGCATTTTATTCAGTAGGTGTTTAAGTATATTCAGGGCAGCCGAAATCCTCTCTTTCGGGGTAGCAGTATTCGACTCCGATAGGCCCTGGACGACTGCACAATGCTGGCGGTCAAGAGGTTCATTTGTTCTGTTTCTGGATGCCTTGTCAGCTGGAGGTCTCAGGAGATCCACCGGAATCATCTTGTGTTTTATACTCCTGTTTTGGTGCTTATCCATTCAACCTTGCCGCGAGGTTATTTCCACACTTTCAACTGAGGGTTCTATTGGACAACCGGAATGGCTGAGAGAAGTTGATGGTTCGCTTCGGTTGTCTTCCGTAGAAACAAGAGACTCCGTTGTTATTATTTCGTCGTCATGGGTATCTGAGTCCTTGCACTGAGGTTTTCCGCAAACTTTGTTCTTTGGTTTTTTGGAGTTTTTCTCTTTCCCTTTGTCTTGCTAACTCTAACGCCATTAACCGCGTTGCGCTCACCATCGTTCTCTTGAACGAGCTTCCGTAGACCAGACAGCTCGTTTTTGAGTTTTTGGACTATCAGCAGAAAATAAGTGCACCCAGTGCACGACTCGTCCTCGTAACTAACAGATTTTGTTCTAATTACGCTTTTTTCGCGCTTTGCGACCCCTGGTTGCAACTATAAAGAATGCGAACGCTAATCCTGGGTAGCAAGGCCATCTCAGTAGGCTTTCCTTCATGCATTGTGCCGGTCCTTGTCGTGCAACAACGGAAAAGTTGCTCTATGTCCATGAACACCCTGTGAGTCAAAGAGACCGGAGACAAGACAGGGCGTATATGGATGGCACGGTCGAGCCCGTACCTTGGCTCTTTACATCAAACCCCCTAGTCATCACAGCAAGTTACCAGGATTTTAACAAACAAAAGTGACTTGCACGGCCGAAGCCGCCATATGCCTGCCACCACACCCAGCTCGGATCCCACGAATTTGGAATCGCATATGGCAACAATAATAAGGA
The DNA here is from genome assembly GCA_902702965.1 of Spirometra erinaceieuropaei. NCBI lineage: Eukaryota > Metazoa > Platyhelminthes > Cestoda > Diphyllobothriidea > Diphyllobothriidae > Spirometra > Spirometra erinaceieuropaei. The sequence continues at coordinate 4,048,515 of CACRXP010000001.1, forward strand.
GACTTTGTAGCCTGACACTTAAACCACCAGTCGGCAGCTCCGCACAAACACAAACTGGGCCTTCATTTGGCAACCTTCCAAGCCACGGATTTTAATAATTGCATACTGTGCATATTATCAATACTGTGTCAGTGGTGACAGTTTGAGCCTGGCTTACACCAACAGATGACTTTACAGTTTCCAGACTTACCTCTGTAAAGTTCGACGTTACTGCTTCTTTTGAATACGGATAGGGAGCTTGAGGGCAAAAGCCTTACCACATCAATAAATTGACGCGAATTGACTTAACCGGTGCAAGTTATCTCCCTCAAGTTTTATGACCAGTAAACAACCACTTTTAGATTTCTGCCAAACAATTTGCCACATAATCTGGGGGTTTATACTAGTAAGGTTACCGAAAAATATCAGCAAGGCATACAGGACTCTCAAGTTTCCAACCTATTTTAGCTAATCCCTTTAATATCAAACCTTAGCTTTAACCTTGACTTTGGATGACCCAGTGCCGTGAAAGCCCAGAAGATCATAACATTCTGCGAAAATGAGGAAAAAGGTTAGTGTTATTTATGCCTATAATATACGTTCAGGTTTTATTAATGGGCAAATCGGGTTCGGGCAAGACGAGCATGCGGAGCATTATCTTCGCAAACTTTATCGCTAGGGATACCCGTCGCCTCGGGCCCACAAGTTAGTTCTCGAAAATATTTCTCCTAGATTGTAGTGGATGTTGAGCACACGCACCTCCGTCTACTTGGCGGTCTTGTCCTCAATCTTTGGGATTGCGGCGGGTTTCTTTCCTTTTCTTATATTATCGTTACTGTAGGCAGGAAGGTTTCATGGAAAGCTATTTCGTCAATCAACGAGAAAATATTTTCAGAAACGTGGAGGTCCTCATTTACGTTTTTGACGTAGAAAGCCAGGAGGTGAACAAAGATCTTGCATACTATCGGTCGTGCCTTGAGGCCATTAACCAGCATTCTCCAGAGGCTAAGATTTTCTGCCTTATTCACAAGATGGACCTAATCAGCGAAGATCGACGAAAAAGTGTAAGACATTGTCGCGAATTTTATCTACTGCTTTTACCCTCGAGGAAAAAATAGCCTAATCTTTATCATTTATTTGGAGTGCACTAATGTGAATCGTTAGTCCCCTGTAGAAGTCTGCTGGCACGTTTTAGCCTCTATCCTTCTTCAGGAATACTACTGCATGCAATCAAGCATAAATTTCAGCTAGAGGGCTAGCAATTTTTTAACGGATAGATTGACTATTCTCGCTTGGTTCCTCGTCCTTTTACATATTTGTATTTCCCTTTGATACAGTGCGCCTAGAGGTCTCTGGAAGTCCTTTCGTTGATCAGAGCCGGCAGCTTACTTAATGTAAATTCTGAATACCTTAGGTTTGAAACCAGACTAAGAGCCTCTGTCTACTGCTGTTTTAGCCTTCTTTTCTGGTCCAAAAACGACTCATATGTCTTCAAACCAGTGATAATAATTTGTATATACATTGTCAGTCCTGAATGTTACATACTAGCTCACCGTTCGGCCACTGTTAAAATACCTGTTGATTTTCCATGCAAAATCATCCATGGTCCACGTTTAGTTTTGTAAGAACGTCTCTACTTGATATATCATCTCCTCTGAACTCGTCCTCCTCCTTCATTTCTTGCCAAAAGTGTTTTTATAGTATGTTCCAAAGGGAGTACTTGGACAAACACGTATTGAGTTTGTTTGTCTTAAACTCAGTCTTATTTAATGGGTGCATGTTTTCTAGTCTAGCCCTCAGAGTCTCTAAATAGGCAAATTTTGATTTCCGGATGCTTATTCCAATTTTGTTGGTGGTGGCCTCAATAACTTTTGTGGCTTCTCGCTTCTCTGCCTTGTGGCTGAGGCAGGGCCGCGTTTTTTCTGAGTGTCGGCAGCAAATTGCGATTTGCAAATTTTATGATTGGTCTTTTTATTAGCCAACCTGAATTCCTCACCTTCCGCCGCACGTTTCTGATCGGACCAAATGTTATTCTCACATGTTGCCGGCAATCCCTTCGACCCAGCCATGCTTATTTGGTCCAGTGGCCTAGGATTACGCCGAGTACTAAATCAGGCTAGTCGTTAACCCAGCTAGAATTTCACGTATAGGATTATTTTCGCGCCAAATACGGAAGAAATAGATCCTTTAAGTAGTGGATTGTCTTCGAAAATGGCCTTCGTTTAGCGTTGGAGCCTTTTCTTGACAGACCGAAAAATTACCACGGTTTCCAACTATTGTTATGACCACGTCAAGAAGTATATTGCAAAGGATGAATTTAGAGTTTACCATAATTTGTGGATACAGTGACTCCGAGTTCATTCACCTGTGAGAATAAGTACTTCATCGTTCAGCCTGCACTTTCACTAATAAGCTCAAAGTTTTGGCACATTTAATCCTTCGGGCGTTTTCCTCTCCACCGCACATCTCGTCTTTTTGGCTCGAAATTAAAAGCTCGCGCTTTTATTTTTGCGTCTTATAAAAGCCCACGAGGCCTTTTTCGACCGACTATGCCTTTTTGACGGAACGCGACCTTTCGTTTGACTGAGACTCAGTCAGACCCAAGAAACCCTCCACATTTCTTAATTGCATAGACATGCCTACGAGCCAGGAGTACGGTTGGAATCCTCTGGTCCACTCCCGCTGATCGCTTCCATTTTTGCTGGCCAAGAGCTTGCTGATAATCTACTTCCCATGCCGATCTGTGCGGCGCGTCTTCTCCCTTGCTAATCATGATTGTTATTCTGAAAGTCTCGTTTTCTCTGCCTTTATAATGCACTTTTCATTTCGCATGGTACTTTTATCGCATGCGATGTTGACTTTTGTTTTCCAGCTCTTCCGTGAGCGTATGAAAGGCCTAGAATCCATCACCAAGCCTGCTGAGTGTACCTGTTTTGCTACCTCTATCTGGGACGAGACTCTTTATAAGGCCTGGTCAAAAATTGTCTACTACTTAATCCCCAACGTACAGCTCCTGGAGAGGAGTCTAAAGCAGCTGTGCGAGGTGCTGGAGGCGGATGAAATTATTCTCTTTGAGAGGGCCACGTTTTTGGAGATCGCCTGTCACACTGCGAAAGAACACCCTGACGTTCACAGGTGGGTCCGCTTGCTTATCCATGTATTTCATCGCCGGACGGGAATAGGTCTAAAGTCTTAATTGCTCGAAATGCATACTGGATCATGAGACCTAGAGCAGCAAACCATCGTTTTTCCGAGGGAAAGGTCATAATTCCCTCAAACTGACATTTGTAGCTAAGCCAAACTTTCTATTTACAGACAGTTCAAAGTCTGACGGTCCGAGTTTTGACCTTCCGTCCTTGCAAACCGATCCTTGCGCATTACTACTACTACTACTACTACTACTTCTACTACTACTACTACTACTACTACTACTACTACTACTACTACTACTACTACTACTACTACTACTACTACTACTACGACTACTACGACTACTACGACTACTACGACTACTACGACTACTACGACTACTACGACTACTACGACTACTACGACTACTACGACTACTACGACTACTACTACTACTACTACTACTACTACTACTACTACTACTACTACTACTACTACTATTACTATTACTATTACTACTACTACTATTACTACTACTACTATTACTACTACTACTACCACCACCACCACCACCTTATCTGGTCCTTCACTTGTGCGTTACAGTATGGTTATTGCATTCTGGTTGCGGGCGCCACTATAATTGGGTGTTCTATCTGCCGACCTGCAGGGATGCTTTCACAGTTGCAACAAAGCTGCCTTCTGTTTAGAGGCATGAGATTGCATTTCCTAAAAATCTGGGCCCTGCTGACGTTACGCAACAACTCACCTCTTCGTCTCTGTTGAGACCAACCTCGCTTTCGCCAGTATTTTTTCTACTACTCGTGGTCGGTGAACACTCTACCACCATTGCTAATATTCCCTATCACGACCTACAGGACAACAGGCCCTTGAGTCAGTGGTAGAGCTTTCGACTACCTAACGCTCACTGACCAAAGAGCCCGGGTTCGAATCCCAGGTCATTCAGACCTGGGGTGAGTATGCCTGGTTGACGATGGCCAATAAGCCAGCAATGGCCATCACAGTCTCCGTTGTCTTTGCTGGTATCTCCTTGCATGTGCCATTAGTCGCTATGCGACCGCCTGCGACGGCTCTAGATTGAGGCCTGGGGAGCAATGGTACGAGCATACCCCGTAACCTGACCGGTGAACACCCTCACAGATAGGGGTCACGACAGAGATGAGGGTAGATTAAGAGCACTGTTTCGGGCTTATTCTTCCCTCACCCAGGCAGTACTTACCCTGCTCACCATTTCGGATCCGAATCACAGATACGCGTACACGCAACGTAAACGGTCCACAGACGGGGTCTCCCAAACCGGCCATATGCGGAGCTTGATTGTATCCCGAGCAGATGATACTGGCGGATACAAGGAGGCATATCCGGAGTATGGAATCTTATTTGTAGATTATAAATGTGTTAGCATTGTAACCCATTGTCGATAGAAATTAAACAAGGGGTAGTGCTATTGATCTAAGGCGCAATGAGACCGAAGGGCTACGTAACCGGTTCACATGTCCGGAGGGCGGGGGACGGGACGCGCATCAAGTTAGGGAGCAGGGATTGCCATTACGAATTAGTGGGTTAGAGAAGAGATTCCAGATGGCTAGTCATAGACCGCTTCACATTGTCTGAAGATTGACTCGAAAGCCCAGGAAAGGCGCTTGTACACCGTTGTAGTGCCCCTCAGGGTCTCAATCACGGCTTGTAATACTTGCCTTGAAGTACCAGCCTTCGAGGAAATCTCACGACTGTCTAATATTGACCGTGACGATTACATCATGAATACGCCGATCGAGGCAGTGGTCACATTCAAGTACGTTTATTAATGCACACCCTAAGACGTCCGCTTCTACTGCTAACCTATGGGGCAAGGATAATTAGCGCATCAAATGCAGTGATGAACGTTGCTCGGCTACATTCAGCCCGTGGCAACTTTGTGCGCAAGGGTGACGTTGGATTTTGAAGGATGCGGATACTAGCACTATTTAATTGTCACACGATGGCTTCGAGAGTTACTGACTAAGTGAGCACAGAACTTCGCCATTCAGGATAGTCCCTGTATTTGGCTTTCAAATTAGTTCCTACGAAGCTCATGGGGTATCCTTTATACTTAAATATTAGATACAAATACGCCAGCTTCCTCCTAAGTAAACATTCCTTCAATGCTGTGTGAGAAATCTTCTTTTCCTGTGGCAGTAATTTACTAGAAAAGAACGCTCTTCAAGTGTCATTGGCCCTGGGCAAATCCGGCCCGAACGCGCGTACGTTGGCCTTCCGAGCGTCTAAAAATCCAGTTGAGCCGCAACACTTCGTGCAAAAGCTGCATGAGGCAGTTTCATTTGCTATAGTTTCTAGGCTCGAAGGCGAACTTTTGCAGCACACCTATTTAACATTTCAAGATTTTCCAAATAGTGGTGAGGTCCTATTTGATAAAAGACAACATCAGTCACACGGCAATACCGCTAAGGCTTGCAACCTTTCCTAGGTAACAAATTTCCCAGATCGGCGTCTGAAAGTCGCCCCACTGCATGTTTCTCAATTGCTTGTTTGCTAGGCCATAGAACCCACCTACTTAGTAGGTGGCTTTCGCTGAAGATTGTTCTCTCTCGTTTTGTTATCCTTTGGGGGGGGACATATCCATCTCCGATGCGCGGACCATTGAGGGCCACAAGTTCTGCGCGTCATTGGCGTGTATCGTGCCCCCAAACGGGCCACGTGGTAGACGAGCTGGGCCAGCACGTGGGCCGTATCGGATTCTGCCAGGCTGTATCGGAATGCACACTATAAAAATGCTTATATCTCGGGATGCGGTGGCAGACCCTGTTTCCGGATGACGTCGCGCACATTGGGACCCCTGCCGCCCTCCATTTGTGTTGTTGGTTAAAATCCTGGTCATTTGCTGTGTGGACCAGGGAGTGTGGAGGGGAGCGCCAAGGTGCGGGGTCGATCATGACATCCACCTGCGCCCTCCCTCGCCTCCGGTCTTTTTTACTCTGTCTTGACACTGGGCCCAGCTGCGGGAGTGCGTTAGATGCTGCGCAAGTCCGCCGCCACTATAAATCAACTCACGCACAAGCCACGTGCCTGCTTCATCTTGCTGTGAAGCGCACTGTGGATGTCGGCAACGACGGTCGAACTGTCGGGATTGATCAGTTTCAAGAGTCGTTTTGTCATGTCGGTGTAATAAGTCTTATGTATGAGTAAATTCGTGCTGCCATCGTTGGCGGGCACAACCGTGCTGTGATTCGATTTGAGAGATTGTAGTATCAAGGTTTGCAATTGTGTGTGTGTGTGTCCGCGCGCATCCTTTCAGGGAGTCCGGAGCAAAGTTGAGTTAATTTACATCCGACTGGGGAGTTAGTAGATGCAGCATCCGTACGGTTAAATGTGTTTTTTCCGGGCATGGGATTTATTTTGTTAGGTGCGGAGTTCCATTTTTAGAGTTTGAAAGCGCTCCTTGTCATGGCAGAGGACGCCTGTCGATCGCGCTACGGGACCTTCTCGCCCCGTTGTGTTTTGGGGCTTGATTTAGAGCCCACAGGCAGTCGTACAGCGACTATGTGGAATGAGATCACCGACAAGGACAAAGGAGACTGGAATGGACGGTTCTGGCCTATTAGCCATCGTCAGCCAGACACGCCCAACGCATGGAGTTCGAATCTGCGTTTTGTTGGTTAAAAATCCAATGTTCTAACCACTGAGACACGGGCTCGTTGTCCTGTCGGTAATGCTTGCTTTATCGTATTCGTGAATGTGTGCTATCCACTTACCCGCCGTAGAGGAGAAGGATGAGGGACTGAAGCTCATTAAATTTCCTTATATCGCTTCCAGAGTCTTGACAAAGAGAGACTTTGTAGCAAGAAACAGCGGACGCCAGAATTCCGTCTCTAGTCTAACGTGCATATTGACCAAGAGGCTGCCAGAGACACTTCGTTGCGTATCTTATTCAGCCGGTTTTCGAAACCAGACTACGTGGTAGTTTGCCCTTTTGTTTCCTGTGTGACTTCTACAGAGTTGGTCCAGGAAGTTACAGCACGCTCAAAAATGCCTGTCTACGAACCATTTTCCCCAGCCCCACTAGGTGACGTTCCGTGCAAGCGAACGAATAGGAATCAAGGAGGGGCGATTCACGTTCTTTAGCGTGTCTTGTCTTTCTGTCTGTTGCGAATTGACACTTTTTTCTGCTACTGCCACCGTCACAGTGATGAGCTGTGACCTGAAGTCCATTCCTTCTACTTACAGGTTTGACAAGATCAGCAATATTATCAAACAGTTTAAATTGTCGTGTAGCAAAGTGGGTGCCAATTTCTCCGCCATTGAATTGAAAAACCAACACTTTTCGGCGTTTATTGATGTATTTACGTCGAACACCTACGTCATGGTCATCATGTCGGACCCCTCAATTGGTAAGTCCGTTTCTAATGTCTGTTTATTTCAGTAGTAATGTTGGTCCTAGGTATGACTATGAGGCTCGATCTGTTTTACAATAAACAGTCATAACTAGGGGTTGCGCAATCGTCAGTAGTGTTGCCACCCCAAGCACGTAGTCTGCCTTTTCGACAGTCACACAAACATCAGATCAGCACCGACCATGTTTGCTGTTGGAGCTGACCCTTAGTTAAGTTGACCGAGTGAAACATAAATACTCTGACACTAGAGTTGTTATGCCTCATCGCTACCACAGCGACCGCGACAGGTCATAAGGGTACCTGTCTGTCAAACTAACTCATTATTTGAC
>CACRXP010000001.1:4060059-4078298 GCA_902702965.1 Spirometra erinaceieuropaei
CTGCTATCACTACACCAAATTCACGCGAAGCCACCGTCCCTGAGCCCACCGCACTGAGGGGTACACGGTGGCCATTATCGTTCGCGACGGTCGAACTGTCGGGTAGTAAACTTGACGAAGAATCATGAGAAAGCTCCCAGAATTTCAAACATCAACTCCTGTAGGAGTGAAGTATACCTTTCCGCCCAAACATAAAATTCTTAGAAGTAACCCCCTATAGCACGACTATCATAAAGTAAAATTTTGTGCAGACTTTCCTGGAAACAAGTCAATCTATATAAGCATCGAAACAGATCCAAGGGGACGCGGACTAGATCAGTGACCTTTTCCCAGAACGTAGTTCATACGGACGATAAAAAGGGTTTCTGGGCCTGAAGCCAGTCTTATGTCGGAAATTACAAATCAGCCCTCAACACAGCAATCTTTTCTACCATGTGCGTTCTGCTGCCAACTGTAGGCCTCAGGGTGGGAGCAGGCAAAGAGAAAATGGTCGGCCACAAGAGGCTCTTGTAAAAATTCACGTCTACTCCCCCCCCCCTCCCTCTCCTAGACCATCGAGGCAGTGAGAAGGCGGCCGCCGTGCGCCTGAAGTAGTCATGGTGACTCGATGCGGTGAGCGACACGAAGGAGGACTAAAATGGGCCAGATGAAGGAGGTGTCCGACGTGACTTGAAAAGGGACTGCACGGCTAGCATCGGGAATCGAACCAACCCCACGAGAAGGAATTCTGATTCATCCCCGGGGGAAGTCACGTCAGTTTAACCGTTGTCTGACTGTCCAACCTCCGATACCTCAAGTTCTACATTTTCGACTCTCGCTCGGCATGCTAGACACGTGGTCTAGAATCTGAAGAGAAAGTCTAGCCCACCAAAATTACGGAGTCCGAGGTTATCATCGTTGTACACGCCTGTTCAACATGCGGGAAGTAGATTCCAGGGACTGGTTAACTCCCTGAGGGGATTTTGTCCATGGCGTCGAGGCCTAGGAACAGGTCAATGTCACCGCATTGTGAAAGCTGGGTGCATTATAGCGCCGTCCCGACCACCAAGCGATAAACGTCAGGAAGTATACTGTTTGGCATTTAACCTACCAGGGTCAGAAATACTGACAAAACGTCCTGCAATAGGCGGGGTCGAAGTTATTTTCACGTGGATCAATATGACTATACAGAGTTGAAAGAGTTTCGGGTATAATACACGGGGAGAGAGGGTACGCTATTTTAGCGCAAGGCATTATCGGTCCGGCACTCTGAATCAGAGCTGGTCTTTGAGAAATCCGGCGTAAGAGTTGTCTTGAAAACTTGGCCGGTCCCGTCCAAGATGACCACTTTCAGGGAGGGGACGTGCAGTATTGCAAAAATCTGTTTGACAATAGGAGCTATGGCGATTGTGCGCGGCGGCCGCGACTTCCAGACTCGGTGATAGACGATGCAGCCCTGTAAGAGCTCCTCTCCTTCTAGCGGTAGGTTAATCTTTGTAGCGTTAGGAGACTGCGAATTGTTCCAAATACGCGCTTTCGTCAGCGAGCAGGAGGTAAGTAGTCGGATTTGCACTACCCGAATCCCGTGACTGGCCTCGAGATGCCTGAATACGCCAGTGTAATTTACAGGACAGGGGGGAGTGGACACGAAAATAGAATATACTTAACTTTAAGAGACTCAATAATTGAATATGTGATTAGTAGACTGACCTACAAAAGTCGATGCCACTGATGACGGTTGTAGGCATGGTCGAATTAGGCGGCGTTGGAAGGAGCCACCTGGGTGAAAGGCCCTCAAGGCGTGAGTGGAGGCGGATGCGAACGGGTGAATCATAACGGAGACGTTGGAGTCTCCTTTCCTTACCTGTGATGCGTGAGAAATTCAGCAACCGGCCGGCTCCAGAAGGCTTTGCCGTGCTGCCAGACTGAATCACAGTCAATGGTCCTTACTTCGGAGTCCTTCGGGAGACGGTCTATTGGGTGGCTGGCAACCACCTCGTAAAAGGTCCGCCTCAAGCACTGAAACGCCGATAACCTGGCAGCGGGGGGAGTCAGCGGCTAAATGGAGACTGATCAGGTCAGGAAATGGGCAAGGGATTCTCTGCTTCAAACGCTGTGAAGAACACTGACCTCAGCGAGTTGGGCAGTAGTCGGATTGTCGGGCGGAGGAAAGGCAAGGACAAGATTTACATCATCACCACCCCTGCGCATGATGCCCTCTGGAGTGTGATCGAGATCGAAACAGTGCCCAAGTTCGTGCAACATTGTGCCAAGGCTAGTGGCGTAGTTGGCCCAAAATGTCCAACTTTGAGAGGAAAGATAGAAGAAAAAGGCTCACTTAAGGAAACAACCCCATAAGCCGTGGTAAAGTAATTTTAGGCGTACCGGTGAGCACTGTCATCCATAAAGCGCCGACGATCGACCTGCCGTGTGTCAGTCAGAACTGCTGCCAAATCGTCCAAGCATTCTGGCCAGATGTAGAGTGTGCCGGGCCCGAAAAGTGCGAGGCCACCAGCTCCTAGGAGGAAAGCAGGTGGCGAATAAATCTGCGTTATTTACGGCGGCGGTGGCGACTGACTGCTAGGCTTCCATGCTACAGTACCATTACTACTAATTGGTTTCTGTCGCTGTAGATTACACTTCCTACTGAGTAAATACAAGGTCAACCAGTTTCTGTCATGTGAATAAAGCCAAGCACACGGCGCATTTAACTTTAGTGGAAGATCGTCGTCGTTCTCAATAATTCGTAGTAACGTGAAATTCCAAGTAGCACTTACTTCACAGCAGCCAAGCACGTTGCCAGACGTCAGGCTGGGAAACGATGCGGCGATAATGACCACCTCTTATGTGTATCAGTCAACCGATAATGGTGAGTAACGAATAAAGTACATATAGTCCAGGCTTTCATATCCTCCGAAATGGAAAAACTTATGGACGATTAGCCCAGTAAGTGGTGAAAAAAGTTGAACGAAGTGGTCATTAACTTGGGCGCAGGGTTGGATCATTTTCCGTAGACGCCCATTTCCTTTCAATGGCGAAGTCCCCGAAGATGTTCAATACTCTCTTGTATAGAATAGGGTCCGCGTGAGTCATTTTTCAGGCGCTCTCTAGATATCAGATAGTCAATAAGAACCACGAAATGTAGTCTGTTGAAAAATTAAATAAGTTCATGGTTGCTTTTAAAGTAGACGACAACGCAGTCCTAGAATATTGATGACTTCGACAGACCACGAGAAAACAGGATAGCACTAGCAAAGGGGTTGGTGTCGTACTGTCCTCGATCATAGTCAGCAGTCGCTTGGGAAGATGAAGCCAGTCAGTTAGCCCTCCTACGGGCAATCCTGCACGTCTTGACATACTGAGACCTCGCCCTGGACCGATCGGCTTGGAGAAGAGTAGTAAAGACAAATCAACGAAGCTAAACGGGCCACCGTTCGCGAATCTCAAGCGTCTTTGACCTTCAACATCCGACTCCTTCAAACATGTCCACATTGCCAACGAACACTCCGCGCAGGAATCGGCCTTGTCGTGCATCTCCGGATCCAATGTAACAGCCCGACAACACCTGCTGCCTCCGCAAGCACCCCCATTGTCCCGCGACGACTGCCCCCACCGGTATCACTCCTGCCGTCGATGAGAACCCTGCTAACGCTCCGTCAACGACTACCCTCAACACCGGCAATGAGGACTCGGTCCCAACTTGTCCTTTTTGCGATCGAAACTTCACGCATCGGCATGACCAGTCACTTGCGAATCCATCGCAATGTGACCAGCAAACTGGAGCTCCGACCTCCACCCGTCACATCCCACTCAACTATCGACGCACATTCACGCACCGTATGGGCCTACTCAGCCACATGCGTATCCGCGACAGTGAAATTCACTTCAACATCAACATGACAAACGCACCGTGCACATCCGACAACTCTCCCACCTCCAGCATTGTCAACTCCCCCTCCACCACCGTCGTCAACACTGGTAGTATCAACATTGTAACCAACTAGGCAACTCCCAATCTATCTTCCCTATGCTTTCATCACATATGCACAGCACGCACCGGCCTAGTCAGCCACTTGCGAATCCATTACACAGAGACTGGCGAACCAGTGCCAGGAGCGCTAACATAGATCCGTCGCCGTCGCCTCAACTGTCCGCACTGCCCACGGCACATTCAACAATCACATGGGCCTACTCGGTCACATACACCTCCATGATAGTCTGCAGTAAACTACCGCAGGCCAAACCGCATCAGCATGCATTTCCCACCTGTCTATACAACATACACGAACCCACCTCATACCAGTCACCACAAGGACGGAAGCGCGTTCTTTACCTCCCTCTCCATATGGCCTCTATGGCACTCTAAGGAATGTACAATTACAGCGGTTCGCCCCTTTTTGCGAGTCTGTAGCCGTGTGTCGCACGCGTAGACAGACCGCCTAGCTCTGTCAATCATTGCGCCCGATCTAAGCATCAGTTGGTAGAGCGGCACTGACAATCGTTTGGTGCAAGGAATAGGGAAAGGAGAGCGAGGTCGACTCCGGAGATTACATCCTCATGACACTTCAGCGCATTCCTCCCCATTATAATCTGACGCTTAGATCTCTCATGACGCACTAAAAAGTCATGGCTTGAAAGGTTACCAACTAACGACTCCACTCAGACCTCGCAGTCAGCCCAGTGTGTGTTTGTGTGGAGCAGCTGGCTGGTGGACTGAGAGTCAGGTTCAGTTGTGACTTCTATGGCGCTCCCACACATCTGAAGTCTGAGCCGTCAACCCCATTTGTGTGAATAATGGGGGGCAGGTCATGTGTGGCACACCCAGACGGGCGGTTTAGCTTGGTCAACCACCGCGCCCGATCCTGCCTCCAGTCTTCTCGGCTCTGTCTTGACACCGGACCCAGGCGGATGGGGGAGGATAGTGCGGTTTTATGTAGCGCGAGTCCCCGTCCTTGCACTTACTATGCTGTAGAACACACAGTGAACATAGCCGGTAACGATTGCCGACTGTCAGATAACGAAACGACTTACATTGAAGGCTGATCGGGAACTAAAGACTCACGGATCTGTCGCTAATATAGTCTGTTTACATTTATCGTTATTACTTTGAAGAACTAGCGTCGGGGTTAGCAGCTTAAGTGCTTAGCGGTCATTTTTTTAGAGTACCATGAGAACAAGTCGAAAAGGGACGGGGAGCCGCAATACTGTGAACAGTGGAGGAAGACTTGCTAGAAAAGCAAAGCCCAGCCTTCAAAAAACTGGGCTGAAGCCCAATTTAGGGCCTAAGATGACTACAATTGCAGAACGTTTGTAGTAATGGCAGTTTCCAAGGGTCGCTGGAACGTTAATATGTCGATCGCTCATGCACGCCCCCTGCCGGAAGCAAAAGACCCAACCGACAGAGGGCTATTCCCACGTCAATTGGCGAGCACCAGGTTTTCCTGTATTAAGCGCATTATGGCCTGATCAGGTACTTATTAATAATGTATGCGTGCTCGACTATTGTTTCAAACCCCAACACGCATAGGAGCAAAACACGATCGGCCACGACAAAACAGTGTTGAGACCTGCAAGTTATTCTCACTGAAAAACTGAGTGTACTCATAACATACCGTTCAGGTTACTATAATTTTGTCCAGTACATTTCACTTTGACCAAACTGTGGAAAACTCAGCGCATCGGTGGGATTCGAACACATGACTGTGAGGGCAAGGCTTGTGTAAGGCCAACGCTCTGACCGCGTGAGCTGCAAGGCCCCATCGGCAGACGTGAGTTTGACCACATTTGGATCAATTTACTCGCCCAACCTACTGCAACGTCTGGGATCCACCAAATCTGATACAGCAAGCTGACTGTCCAGGCATGCAAAAGCCCCATGGAAAGAACGGACAATGGAACGATAAGTGACCGATTAGAATGTACCTGAACGCCCGTGCTTTTGCAACTGCTGACCCAGGTCATGATTAGACGGCAGGCATTTTGCAGTATTCTCGTATAGATAGCCAGCCGGTAGCAACATGAAAGATCCTTTCGTTAATAACAATAGTATTCGAAGGTGAAACGGGCCACCTCTGACTCAGCGGTGAGACTTATGTTATAAAGAGGCGTAGATTATAAAGGTCTACTGCCTTTCTAGAAGTACGACTTACAGCGGATTGTGCCGTCCTGTGCATTGACACGGTTAGCTTGATATATAAAGGCCGAGGTTAAAGCGGTTACATCAGGATAGTGTTGCTATGCTGATCATATACCTGACTGCCACGAGGCGACGCGTACTAACTACAAATCCCGGATCACCGAGGAACAAGAGTAATTGTGTTAGCTGGCTTATTTGGAAACCACAAAAACAGACGAGAGGGCATCGGTTCATCAAAAGCGGTTCTAGTGGTTGGGAAGCGATGTGGATGAAATAAATGAAACTCACAATATGTCACTAAGTGGGACAGGGAAAATTGCCTGTTAGCTCGAAACAACTGAATTAGGTTTCTGGTCCCGGCCTTCTGGTAACAGTTGTCTCAAACTCGAGCGCCTAAAGCATAACAACCGACCTGCTGTGACCATCTGTCGAGCTCTCAGCTGATCACTGTGGTGGTGACACCGGAATAATTTCAACGGCTTCGTAGACACTAAAGAATCGAGATACCGCCGCTGCACCGGTAACCACAATAGGGTGGTATGGGGGGAAGAAATTTATGGAATGACTATTCTTTTGCAAAGGCATCATTCTGAAATACACTGCGACACTTAGTAGCAACAATAGAACATTTTAATCTCATAGAAGACATGATAGTTGTGACTGTTTGATTTGCCAACATACCTAACGCACAATGACCCGAAGAATGATGAATAATTTCTTCGTGTGTGAAGGGTGTCGGTTCCGATGCCTCCAGAGGCTTATACCTGGCACAACTGAGGACGACCAGCCACTTGGCATTTGGCAGATCATGTGGAAATTTTCTGATCAAATCATGAGCCACTCTGGCCCAAAGTTCCTTGGGAGGTAGTTCAAGGCATTGGCTGAGAGAAAGAGATGACTCTATGCACCAAACCGCAGCACATGATGCGGAGGCTGGAATAGTTGGCGAGGGAGTTCCAGGTTTAACTTCATCTTCGGCACATGTAAACGTTCGTCTTATTCCCACTTCCGCGTAAATCGACTCGGCGAGTATAGACTGCAAGAGCCGTACAGCCAAGCCGATACGTTTGCATGCACTGAGGGGTGAACAGTCTACATCGGCTGGCGCTTGAAATTTTCCGCCATCACCGGCAAATGTCATGTAAACAGGTCTGACATATGGAACACCGGCGGTCTTCAAGTAATGCAGATGTAGAGAGATAGAATGGTGAGAGCAGGCCACAGTTAACTCGTTCATACCGTGAAGGAGGGGCATGAGGGCTTTAAAATGTCGGGCTGACAAAGTAGATTTAATCACGAAACTGTTGGGTATCGGATCTGAAATTCTTACAGTTATTCGACTGCAATTGCAGCAGCCCCCAACGCTGCCCTTGAGGAGCAATAAAGGATAGCACACTGTCATCCCATCATACGCGTTACACAGTTTGATCATCGACCCAGAAAAGTTGTATTTGGCTCTCTAAAAATAAAATATGAGGAAGTAGCACACGCTGGAAGGCATCAAGAAGGAAACGGGTCGCAAGGAATTTGTTGCGGAAGTGCGAAGAGGACAATATGAGAATGACGCACTTGCACGGGAAAAAGAAGTCTTCAGGTGGACGAAATCAAAGTAGCCGAGCGACCAACTAGACAGCATTGTCCACTGAACTCGTCCTCCCCTCCTTGTCTAAGGAAGACCACATACTTTACCCAGTAGATGGTCTAGTGATGCGTATCAGCCAGTCACTGGTCGGCGTATAACTGACGGATAATCTCAAAGCTAGCATACGAGCGCCATTTCAAGTCGACCAGCCCACTTCCTAGAGAAAGATGAGGGGTTCTAACTGACAGTGAGGTGTATAGTCACAATGGAATGCGAGTTACAACAGAACGGTGTAACAACAGCAGTCAGTAGGGGGTTTTAAGACGACTAATATAGTTAATTGGCTATGGGTCGGTCTGGAAAGATTGGATTTCCGTCGATGGAATCCTGAAAAGATGTGCTGAAGGTCGAGAGTGAATACAACACGGTCCAAGCTGTCCTTATACGTCTATCCGCCAATCGACTTATAAGTTGCCAGTAGACGTCATCACTACGACCCCGTCGGCTTGGGCTTCCAACGGTGGGCAACCAAATTTTTTTCCAAGGCATTGGGACGCAGTGGTTAAGCAATAGACGACGCGCTAAGAAATAAGTAATTGGCACTGGAGATTCCACCCACTATAACAGGGCACGAAGATTCGTCACCTATGATGCGGCCACATGTTTAACATACCGCACACATCTAATTGTTTAGATTCGCTCCTTTCACGTAAATACCGAAAGCCCCCGTTTAGTCATCATTTGGATGTTCTGTAATAGTCTTCACTGAAGGTTTCGCACGATTGTCGGTAGGCCGTACTTCATGGTTAATCATGTCTAATTTTAGAGTTGCGAAAATTAACATGGCGGTAATTAGAAGACGAGGTGGCAAGCATACGTTGTTTTCGATAAATTCTCAACGGGCCAGTGCAGTTATATGGGAACGGGGTAGACGTAAAAACATGTCAGCGATAAGAAAAATCCATAAAAGCTCTCCCTAAAACACAGGCGGGGTGTGGGAATGTGGGGAAGGGGATAGAATCAGTCAGTGTCAGGGAGGACAACATGCGCGAGAATGGCACTGCTTATGCTCCTCGTTTAGCCTTTTCCCAGTCATGCCGGGAGGTGTTACCGGCATAAGCAGCGCCATTCTCGCGCATGTTGTCGATTGCGGACATCGTGTGGACTCAAACAAAGCTTTTCGTGTAATTTATAAGGTCCCGTCGAGCTACCCTAAGCTACTAGGCCAGCGCCTGTTAGCGACATCGGAAGCGGCCGCCATTCGGCTACGAAAGCCAATCTTATGCGCACAGAAGAACGACGTTCAGGTTCCGCGCCTACAGTGATCGAAGGTCGACTAACGCTGAAACACTCCGCGCCCTCCCGCTCTCCCCCCGTCCCTGACACTGAATGGTTTTACACCCCTTCCCCACATTCCCACACCTCGCCTATGTTTTAAGGAGAGCTTTTATCGATTTCTCTTATCGATGACATGTTTTTACTTCTACCCCGTTCTCATATAACTGTACTGGCCCGACGAGAATTTATAGAAAGCAACGTACGCTTGCCACCTCGTCTTCTAATTACCGCGATGGGAATTTTCGCAACTCTAAAATTAGACATGATTAAGCATGAAGTACGGCCTACCGAGATGCCATTAAAAGTGCCTTTAAACGGGCATATGAACGCTTACTTAAACGCAGTATTAAATCCAACACAAACAGTGAGTCTATTCCTAATGTGATCCATAAGGTACCTGTATCATACATACTTTTGCATTATTGCAATATTGGTGTTTTACAAAACTTACCAAGTTTTCATCTTAATATGGAAATAAACAGCAAAATTTCAGCCATTTTAAACAATGCACTTTTACAATGACTTTCGAGTATGCCTCTCTCCCCCACTTGGATAGAGCCTTATGTTCGTGGGTGTTTCCTTTGCAGATTCGCAACATGGGGAAGATGAGGCGGCCCGTCATCGTATCCATAGTAGCAGACGGATATCGAGTCGATATACATTGTAGTGGCGGACAATTTCGTATTTGGTGGGAAGTCGAGATAAAAGAGAGGCCGATTTGCAGTGCCGAGCTTCCGACGTGTCATCTTCTTTGTCTTACACACCAGAACGGGGATCCAAGCGTGCTTGAGAGGACGGCTCCAGTGGATATACTTTATCCCCCTGACCTACAATAGGAAAGTATTCAATAATCCCTTTTGGCCACACGTTACCCACAAACTTTGTTGGGACTGTATGTTCTCTAGACTCCTATCCTCTATCTTACGATATGAATTTCTTGTATCCGGACAGTTCTTCTCCTAGTGAATGCTGCGCTGGCCTGAGTGACGCTGACAACCGGCACAATACAGGATTGGCGCACAGATCTGGGTAAAATTCTATCTTAGAAGGAGGATCAACCACGGAGGTTGATACAACAAAGGGGGCAGGGCAGGTGAGCGGCTCGTCTACAATAGTGGTGGCAGCACACCGACCCTACCCATCGTCATTACATCCCACAGATGCTTACGATCCATCAACACACACTGTCCCCATGCCGCTGTATTACGTCAAGGAAGCGTTCTCTGTTTGGCTCCGGAGAGCCAAGTTCTACCTTTAAGAGGTTACGACGAACAATAAATTTCGTACCCTGCTTAAGGCCCTCGCGCCTAAGCAATTAGACAAAGCGCTGGGCGATGAACTACACGATGAAATGCTATTCGACACCCTTTGCCAACGGTTCGGAAATGTGTTCGGGCACACACACACATACGCTAGGAGAAGCCATCCACCACTCACACAAACGACGTCTTGTGCCCGGCGAATCGATTAACCAGCTAGTCGAGGAGATCGAACGGCTTACAGCAGTAGCCTTTTCAAAGTTAACAACGGCATTTATAGAAAACGTAGTCCTCCGACCAGGGCCGTCTTAATTAACACAGACATGGCATTAAATAATATGAGATTCAATGTGTTTCGATCAATATGGCTGTTATTGACAGTATTCTAAAAAAATTGGAGATGAATATGTAAGCTGTAAATTGTGGTTATTCGGGAAATAAATATCAGTGAGTTCAGAATTATTAACAAAGGGTTAGTCTGCAAGAAAAGACTGAGCGGGAGACCTAAAGGACGTAGGGGCAGAGTATTCAGACGCTGGAATATTAGGCATGTTAGAACAGAGGTAGACTTGTTCGTAGATGACTTTGGGGAAGAGGTGGAGCATTAGGAGGAGGGAGCCTAGGATAAAGGTTGAGACTTGCGGAGGAGGGTAGACAGTTAGAAAAATTAAAAGAGGGAAGACCAAGCCCAAGATGGAAGTCAAAGGAGTTGGGTTGACTTACGTGAGAACAATTGACCTTAAGTAGTTGGACACCTGAACTTGGTTGGGGTATAAACAAATTAAGGCTATTCAGCTAAGGGCTATTTACAAGAGAGATAGTAGGGCTTTGGTATGGAACCGGTGAGCAGGACAGAGAAGTATTTGGGGGCGCAATAGGGACTACGGGATTCACAGACGAATCCGGCTGTAAAGGCTTAGTAGATCTAAGATAAGGCGGAATACCACTGAATGGAGTTATGCTACCTTTCTTTTGGGTAAGATTGGGATCCAGTTTTGGATCACATCATTCTGATGCCCTGCTACAGCTGACTTTAATGGAGAACTCGGAGTACCTTAAGGTAGTGGGGACGCTATCGGTTTAGCTGAGGTGGACGGATTTTCGTACGTTCTAGGATGGCTTTCAGGCAGATTAGGAACGATAACTGGGGCTGCTGCTAATTTGGAGGCAGACGAAGACGGTATGTGGCTTTAGTGGGAGGGAGGTGTAGGATTAAGATGGGATAGGGAAACGGATTTCGCAGGAATACGATTAACTGAATTCTTACGGTTACTTTTAATACAACCGAGATGGTGGGCCTTTGACTGAAAAGACGATGAATTATGTGAGAGTAGGAACCTAATTATAAGCTCCATAGGGGTATGATTTCGATAAACGAAAAATTTCATGTTTTTCAGATACGCAGAGAGATGCTCTCGTTGGGAATGAATTGAACCAACATCAGTTGTTGAAGACAGCTTACCTAAAAAGGGTAGATAGGTTGCTACGGGAAGTCAGGCGTTTGACATCCGCTAGTTTATAGTTTCATCCACACGAGTACAGGACATCAACCGCAACACCAACTGGCCGTGCAAAGAAAGGAAAATTTTCACAAAGAAGTTATAATCCCTTTTTGCCTATTCCTTGATTCACTGGCAACGAGGTGAACGAGTGAGACAAGATGCTCGAATTCTTGAGACAAAACATTGAAAATATTCTCGTCAAACAATTTCCCCAGAATTCAGAGCATAGCGCCAAACTTCAGCATAAAATCGTCGCAATTATAAAGCGCAGGCAGATCAAGATGCCTGTCAGTAAAAACGGGTGACCAAATGACCATTAATGCTTTCCGACCTGGATTTAATCGAGCCATGCCTAGGTATAGAGGCCGAAAGCTTTCACCGGCCTGTGAATTTTGCTCTTTTCTTATTTCGAGGTAGTTAACGATTAATTAAATCTTCTAGCAGATCTGATAACCGGATTTCAGCAGGGGGTTTAGGCTGTGAATTAAATATACGCGGCTAGAGACTGTTCGAATGCAAAAATGCGAATTGTAAAATGCGACCATTAGTCAGCTGGTGCAGTCTGGCAAAACCCGAAAGTGAAGGTGCAGCCGATAATTTCAAAAGAATAGGCCTGTATTTAAATAACTTTATTCAAAAAACAAAACTTAAAGTCTCTGTGTCTCCTAGAAAAATCACTTTAAATAATGACTTCCGCTTATCTTTTAATTTAAAACCAGCGGCTCGCAGTTGGATTGTTGAGACGATTGACCATATAGTGGATTTTTAGACATCGGCCACTGGTACTCATATTAGTCGTGAAAGTGGGCAGCGTTATGTTGGTTAGGCTGTCAGAATAACTGCGTTTCGCCAAAGAAATGTTCCTTTGACTTGGACTACTCGGTCGTCCCTTATTTTTAGGTGTGTTTCGCCGTTGTCCCTCCGCTTTTTTAGTTCCATAATTAATTGGCTCATTTTCACTCTCCGTTCCGAGTGGAGGATCAAGTTGTTCTGTCGTGTGGCGACCTTCCCCGTTACGGCCCTGAGCGCATCGTGATGATTTAAGGGTGCTTCAGATTGTTTTAAATGGGGTAATACGCCGGGTACGGTGAGCACAATCGCCTTATAACTTGAAAATTTCCTCCTTCTCTGGAAATTTATGTTTTGCTTCGGTAATCCTTCCGCAAAATAGAAAAGCCTTAGTCGGATGTGTATATAATCCTCCTTGTTCCTCCGGAAATGAAAGCCAACTCTGTGAACTCTTTGAAAAATTTGAGAAACTTCTTTCGATGTCAAGATAGTCGTAAGCGATTTTAATTTGCCAGAAATTGACTGGCACACACATACTTCTCCTCCTAAATTCCAGAAGCTGCTTGACACAATTTACTTTTCAAACCTGACTCGATTAGTTCACTCTTCGACCAGAAACGATAGTGTTTTAGACTTAATTTTTACTAATGGCACCTTCCCTTTATCTATGGATTTTTATCATGACCTCTTTGCAAGTGATCATGCATTAATCCATTGTCGTCTTCCAGTTGCCGTTTCCGCAAAGCCAACAGTTCAACGTAGTATTTTTGACTTTGCTAATGTTAACAAGGAATTAGTAAATAACTTTACATGCACTCTTGATCGGCACAATATTTTTTCAAATAATAGAATAGAATAGAATGGGTTTATTGTAGCGCCCCTTGGACACTGTCAGTCCCCTTTGAACTGAGGAAAAAAACCTAAAACAAACTCGTCAATTTCAACTGCACTTTGACTTCATTTGCTTCGGGTGTCTGGTTAGCCAAAAGAGCGCGAATTGAGAGTTTGTTTTAAGTTAGAAAAAACCTCAGTTCTAAGGGAAAATAATAACAAAATTTTCAAAAAATAACGATATGTACAATATAAAAATTGAAGTTTGCAGTTTGGTAGTTTTCGGGGGCATGAATAATATGTCCTTCATGGCAATTGAAGAACTTTGATATCGGCCTGACCTTGAAATTATTTTCCTGTTGGGTAAATTTCGGTGTGCTCTAGTTGCTGGTTGTCAGTCTATCTGGCCAGCTGTAAGGGGGCGGTCGCACAGTTCCTACGTATTTTTCAGGAGGCTTACCATCGTTGTCTGGACTAAGAGCTGGAAAAGATGAATATATATCAGGAGTAAGAAGCATTCAATGGTAAGTCACAATCAAAACTGTCAAAATACTATTGAATCATGTATCATATTGTTCTTGTTAATGAGAAATTATAGGAGTAGTGGTCGACTGTTTACTATGACATAATATAGTTCTATATATATTTAATATGGCTTTAAAATAGACATACGCACGACTAATATGCAGGGTTTTATCGAAATTTTTTCAACAATTTATTACAATGCGTAACAGAAGGTCTTCTTGACCTTATTCCTCGGAAGATGTTCAAACCGAGTGCTAATTCCACCGCTATCCCACACTTTCTTAAAAACAGACTTAAAAAGTTACGGAAGCAGTTTAAAGATCCTTCTGTGAGTTCATTATCAGTTCATCTAAGAATCGTTGAAATATTTGAACTAGCTTCGAAAATGAGGCTCGAGCGAGATAGGCGTAGAGAGTCTTTAGCTATTAATGACGTGAATGCTTCTAAATCAGTTGCTCAGATCTTCCGTCAGAGATCATCTGCTAAGTCCCACCAAGTCATTCCGCCCTTGCTTAGTGCTAGCGATGCCTTCATTACAGAGGAGTCAGGCAAAGCAGAAATTTTAAATTCGTTCTTTGCCAAGCATTTCACCATTGAAACTGATCCGATCCCTTTAATTCCTTCGTTGTCTGATGCTTCTCTTAGCTTCATTAATTTTTCTCCTGAATGTATTCAAAAACTGATAAGCCATCTTCCTAACTCTCACTCAGTAGGTACGGACAATATCCCAAACTCTTTGATAAAACAGCTAAGAGATTTTCCTCCTCTGCTTAGCAAAATCTTTTCAGTATTTCTCGTAAATGGCTTCTTCCCTGACTATTGGAAAACTTCTATTATTATTCGAGTATTTAAGTCTGGCTGTCGTTCTGACGTACAGAACTATCGAGGTGTCCATAAAAAACCCTCTCTCGCCAAAATCTTTGAAAAAATTATCGCCGTAAAAATTACCGAATTTTGCATTGCCAATCAAGTTATTAGCCCTTCCCAGCATGGTTTTTTTTACCAGATCGCTTTTGTGAAACATGTCATCTGTCGTTTCTCGATCTACTTACCTCTCTTCGTAATGATCACCTATCTGTTGTCGTTATTTATTTTGATCTTAGTAAAGCCTTTGATAAAGTTCCACATAAAAGACTCTTGATTAATTTGGAAGCTATGGGAATTCGCAGTCCACTAATAGACCTGCTCAGGTCATACCTGTCTAATCGTAAACAAAAGGTTTTGGTGGGATCTTCACTTTCCAGTGAAAGTCCTATTGTAAGCGGTGTCCCACAAGGTACCGTTTTAGGTCCTCTTTTGTTCTCGCTTTACATTAATGATATTTCAGCAGCAGTTAAACATTCTCAATCATTTATTTATGCCGATGATCTCAAATGTGTATATTCTTTCAAAAACTCTACGAGCCTTCATTGCCTGGAGCAAATCCATGCTGGCTTGCTTGCTCTCTCAGCTTGGAGCTCAAAATGGCTAATGGAATTCTCTCCGTCTAAATGTCGTTATATGTGTTTTGGACCTGATAGGCTACCCCAGCCAGTGGTCTTTCAAGGCACACCTGACAGTTCGACCATCGGTTTCGATGATGTCCACCGTGTGCCCCACAGTTGCAGCAGCAATGGGATCAGGGACGGTGACTTACGCAGGGGTTTATAGTGCCGGTAGACTTGCGTAGCATCTACCTACACTCTCTCCTCCTCCCCCGCCTGGACCCGGTGTCAAGACAGAGTCAAGAAGACCGGAGACGAGGGAGGCCGCAGGTGGATGGCTCGGACGGATCCTCACCTTGGCGTTCCACCACACCCCCTGGTCCACACAGCAATAACCAGGATTTCAACCAACACAACAGAGCTTTGGAGGCTGGCACGGCCGAAGCCGCACCTGGGCGTGCCGCCAACGCCTGGCTCGGATCCCACACTGTGGTGGGAATGCCATAAAGGCCACATTAAAAAGGAGCCATTGCAGCCTGACTCTCAGACCGCCTCCAGTGAAGGAGGAGGTCCAAGGTACCCCGTCAGTTGGCAACCTTCCAAGTCACGGCTTTCAGCGCACCGTGATAGCTTCCAGCGCGTCAGATTGTTTATAGTGAGGAGAAAGTGCGCTGAGTCGTCGACCTCACTCTCCCTTCCCATCCCCACACCCCAGCCGCTGTCCGAGCCGGTCAGAAGACTGGAGTGGGGAATGGGCGCGGTGGCTGACATGGTCGACTGACCATGTCTGCGCGCGCCACAGCACGACCTGGCCCCCCATACACACACAAACACCAGGATTTCACACAACGGGGGTTGAACGGCGTGTCTCTCACTTGCGTGAGTGGGCCGTGAAAGGTGCTGTTTCAGCCCGTCCCCAGCCCACCAGTCCGCCACTCCACACAACACACACACACAACGCGACGAACTGCGTGAACCGAGAGCGGGCGTCAATCAGCAACCTTCCTATCCACGACGCTTGACGTGTCGGGATAGTCTCGGACTCAAGTCACCCGTGCAGCCGAAGCCGCATGGGGACCGAGTCGAGATGCACACTTCCCACTTGCGTGGGAGGTGGCAGTTGGGTGCATGAGGTGTGTGAGTGTTGATTTCTGGTGGGGTGATGGTGGTGGTGGTGGTGGAGGAGATAGGGAGTGAGTGAATGTGTGGTGTGGCCGGCGGTTGTCTACCGCAGGTCGTCGTGGATGCGCATGTGGCCGAATAGGCTCATGCGATGCCTGAAAGTGCGAGGACAGTGTGGGCAGTTGAGACGAGCTTGATGGGTATAGGTGGGTGCTCCAGGCACTGGTTCGCCAGTCTCTGTGCGATGGATTCGCAAGTGACCGACCAGGCCGATGCGCGAGTTGAAGGTGCGTGGACAGTGTGGGCATGAGAAGTTGGCGGTGTCAGTGTCAGCTACAGAGGAGGCGGTGGTGGTGGTGGCGGTGGTGGTGTCGCGGACGGATGGAACAAGAGTGGGGGTGTGCACGGTGGATGTGTTGGATGTAGTGGGTGTGTCGGGAGTGCGGTCAAGGCCGCTCTCGTGGATGCGCATGTGGCCGAAAAGGCCCATGCGATGCGTGAAGGTGCGAGGGCAGTGTGGGCAGTGGAGGCGAGTGCGGTGGGTGTAGGTTAGTGCTCCAGGCACTGGTTCGCCAGTCTCTGTGCGATGGATTCGCAAGTGACCGACCAGGCCGATGTGTGAGGTGAAAGTACGGTCGCAGTGAGGGCAGGTGTAGTCCTGATCCTCATCCCTGGAGTCGGGGAAGGTGGTGGTAGTGTCGGTTGCTGTGCGTGGGACAGTCGCCTGAGAGGCCGCCGTTGGAGCAGTGGGCGAGGAGGAGGAGGAGGAGGATGAGGAGGATGATGGAAGTGGTGGGTTAGTTGGCGGCGGAGAGGAGGAGGGAGAGGCAGGCGGGGGGACGATGGTTGGTGCCGTTCGAGAGGCGCAGTTAATCCGAAGATGTCCAAAAGTCCGATTCGAGCCCGGAATGTCCGTTGACATCGAGGACACGTTGGAAGCGGTTGTGCGGCGGCGTTGCTTACTGGGCGAAGTTGTGATTTGCGGGCTTCACGTTTCGCTTTGGCGGCAGCGATGCGGTTGGCTTCGTAGATCGCAGCGCCTGTCTTCACTGTCCTCCTCCAGGTCGGTCGATCGAGTGCGAGCTCCTCCCAGTTGGTGGGGTTGATTTGCAGGCATTTCAGGGAGGACTTCAGGGTATCCTTGTATCGACGAATTGGGCCTCCTTGACGGCGAGAACCCGTCGCGACGTCTCCGTAGAAGAGTCGTTTGGGTAGTCGCTCGTCGTCCATGCGCACCAGGTGGCCGCTCCAGCGCAGCTGAATTTGCCTCAGTATGGCGTAGATGCTGAGGATTCCCGTCCGTTCCAGCACATCAGTGTCGGGGATTCGATCCTGCCACTTCAGCCTCAGGGTGCGACGAAGACAACTGAGGTGGAAGTGGTTCAGACGACGTGCCTGCTTTGCGTACACCGTCCAAGTCTCCGCTCCATACAGTAGCGTCGGCAGGATGACGGCCTTGTATATCTTCAGCTTCGTGCTCAGTTGGAGACCATGACGATTCCAAACTGTGCTTTGGAGACGACCGAAGGCTTGACTGGCTTTCGAGATCCTGTTGGTGACTTCGTCGTCGATCTTGGTGTTGCGGGAGAGAGTACTGCCCAGGTACGGGAAGTTCTCCACCACTTGCAGGTGGGTCCCATTCACGCTGATTTGCGGCGGCGCGTTGGGGGCTGTGGCCGAGTTGGGTGGCGGTTGGTGCATCACCACCGTCTTCTGTGTGTTGATGACCAGACCGAAGTTCTCGCAGGCGGC